>WNWK01026717.1:0-27069 GCA_009830355.1 Cherax destructor | reverse complement strand
TCTGAGTATTCACCTAGCAGTAAGAAGGTTCCTAGGTTTTGTCACCACACCTGATCTCACTGTTCACCAGCAATAAGTAGGTGGTGTTAGTTATAACACGCCTGTCATGTTCAAACAATGAAAGTTACTTAGAGTTAGTCACCTTACTACCCTGTTACTTTTCAAGTTCCTGGTGTTTCAACAAACCTTCTGTTAATATTCACCTAGCAGTAAGTAGGTACCGGGGTTTTGGGGAAATAAAACCTGTCTAACTGTTCACCTAGAGGTAAGTAGGTACCGGGTTTTTTCAACCACGTACTGTCACTGTTCATTAGCAGTACGTAGGTACGGGGTTAGTCACATATTGCTGCCACTGTTCCCCTAGCGTGTGTAGGTCCCTGGGTGTTAGAAATTTTTCCCACGGCTGTGTGTCCACCTAGCAAAAAATAGGTCTGGTATTTCTTTTTCATCCTGTTCAGTGCAGGAGGTACCTTGATTATAAGTCATGTTACACCTGCCCTCAGTTTTCCCCAAGAGTAAGTACCTTTTTTCCTTTATACCTAGTGCCACTATTCCCCTAGTAATGGTAGTTTTTTTCCCCAATATTATCAAAGGATATTCAAAATTAATTTTTATTGTGGTTTTTCGACTTTGGTGGGGACCCACTGGGGCGAGGGGGGGGGGACAGAAGAAGAAACCCGGGAGAGGAAGAGCTAAAGTAAAGAGAAAGAGTCGGGACTAAACCCAACAGTTAACTACTTTGTTTATGTTATTGGCACAAATTTTTAGATTTTATAAAAAAAAAAGTTTTATAGTTGTAAAAATGAAAGTTGTTAAAAAAAAATTCTTTAAAATTGTTAAAAAATTATAAGATGTCTAATTCCAAAATTTTCTGTGAAAATACTTTATAACGCTAATATCACTTACAGGTGAGTTATATATCACAATTCTATCTAATAGGACATTAAAACAATATAAAATGACGTATAAACATGATATATACTCTTACAATGAATATTTTTTTTTTTATTTTATTGAAATCTGCATATATAAAACATCATGACATAGATATTACATAAGAATTTCCCAATACCAAAACAACTACAAGCAACTTCCCCACACCAAATGCTTAGTACCAAATATAATATTACATCACACTCCATGGTTCCTTCCTTTTCGCTATAACAGACAATATATACCAACCAATCAATAAGTTCTACGTGAACGCTTCAAGGCACACTCAGAAACAATACAATCTCATCCTTGTACAGCACCCTCCTCTAAGAGCTCTCACGCATGGTTATGCCATAAGACAAAACATAAAACCACAAAACAATGACCACACAAGTAATGAATACATATTACCCATGACACAATTGTATATAAAAAACATACTATATACCTTCCCAACTATGGGATACATTAAACACAATATATACCTGACAACTACATATCCTTCCTATTCCCCAAAATTTACAACCACCAAGCCCCATATACTTAAGGCCACCTTTAGTATACTTGATCTATACACAAAAATATGATATAACAAAATATAGACAAGAAGAGGTATACACTTCTTATAAAGAACTACCCATATACCCCACATGCATACCCCCCTTGTACACAATCTCAAACAAGAAAACATAACAGAACACACACCCCACACACACAAATGTTACATATTTCTTATATAATGATCTCTGCATTTAACACAAAACACAGAAAACACAAACATAACAAAAATAACTTACTTAATAATGACCTTACAATAATGACCCAAAATATATGAACATCAATGATAATACAATCCTTGTATGCTCTTATCCAAAATCAGAACCAACCTTCGCATAGAAGGTTCTCATACTCAGAGATGTACTGAAGCAAAAACTACACCAGCCTCTTCCCCACTGATCTACACCTCCCCACCTAACGGCCTTCCACCTAAGAACCCACCTAACCCCCTTACCTATCTCACACATTCCCCACTACTTTACCCATCCCAGTTCACCACCCTAACCCATCCCCTCCTTCCCCACTAACCTCTTCCCTCCCCACGCCCCTAACCCATTCACTGTCATCTCTCGATAAGGCTGTGAGAAAGCCCCATCCCACGCCCTACCATAATTCCTGTTCCTACACTTAGTCCTATAAAAAGCTGCCCAATGCCCCAATACGTGCCTCCCCTCCTCTTCCCTACAACCCATGAAATATAAACATAATCCAATACCAAATAAGACAACCCCTGCGTATGCTGTCCGAAACTGCCCCAGATCCAAACTCAGCGCCCTCAGAACCGAAACCTCCTTTCCCCACCTGTCGTAACACCCCCAAACCATTCTCTCACTCTCCTGCAATCCATCACAAAATAAACGACATGATATGCAGTTTCCAGCTGCCACACCTACCGCAAACCCCATCGGCTACCAACCCCATGACGTATAATTGAGCTCTAGAAGCCAAAACCCCTGCAAAAACCTATATCCTACCTCTCGCACCCTAGGATGTAACTTTAGCTGAAACCACCTCCATATTCCTTGCCAATCATACAGGATAAACCCTCTCCCCTGCACCTCCCTCCCTCCAAGCCCAACCTATCCAACCTACTAACCTTACTCGTCCCCGGCTCTTTCATCACCATTAACCCTTGTAAATTGCCTCACATACCAAAATATCCTTCCTTCCCCACCACCTGGCACCTCCTTCATTACTAACCCCACTCTTCTTCCCCCCCTCCTCGAATCAGAAATTCATGCCTCACAAACACACTTCGTAATCTACACCTCAACGGTATCAACCCTATCCCTCCCACCTCGTCTTGGTTTCCACTACCTCCCTACTTAGCCAGTGTCTCCCTATGCCACCCATACGAACCTTAAACATTACTCAACAAACGTTGCACATCCACCTCCAAGAGAGGATATACCACACCCTAAACCATAATTTGCTATACACCAACACATTTATAACAATAACTCTTTGCAGTAATGTCACCTATCCCACTCCCCAGCCCCTCATCCTTCCAATTGCCGCATCCACCACTGTCCTTGAATTCACCTCCCACGCCACTACCACATCTGCACTAAAAACTATACCACATATCTTAATCATTTCTACACAATTCAAACCCCTCCGCGACCCCAACGTTCCCCCAGACCAACTTCCTACCTCCAATAAATTAGACTTCTCCCTATTAACCCTCATCCCTGTTCCCCTCCCAAAACGTTCTATCAAATCATTCAACTTACTCAATTGCCACTCCTTCCTAAACAACACTGTGGTGTCATCAACATAACCAACCATACCACCCACCTCCTCCCTCTCCTCAGACCCTTCCCTCAACCCCGCCTCTACCAATCTGTAAAAAGGACCCTGCAAAAGTGCAAAAAGGATCTGCGAAAGAGGACAACCCTGTCACAGACCCCTCTGCATTTCCACTGCCCTTCCCACCTTCCCATTAATCTGCACTCGTAATAACGCACCTGCATACAATGTTTCGACCCACCTTACCACCCCTTCCCCAAAACCCTGCCTCTCCAATATTGCTAATAACATTTCTCGATCAACCCTATCATATGCTCTCTGCCAATCCAATCCTAACACCCCCCCCCCTCCTCACTTTCCTCAATAAACTGCTTAATTCGCCGATGCCCTGTACGAATACTCCTTCCAGGCACCCCAAATTGACCCTCATGCAAAACTCCACCTAAATCCCTCTTGATCCTATTTGCCAAAATCTTTGCAAAAATTTTGTAATCCACCGTCAACAAAGCCAGACCCCTATAATCACTTAAGCCCTCAGGAGAATCTCCCTTCGCTACTAATACTACTACCCCAGTCCTCATTGATTCCCCCATGAAACCATCCTCCCTCAACCCATTAAACAACCTCACGAGAACCCCTTTTAAAACCTCCCAATGAGTTACGTACAAATCCCCCGGCAACCCATCGATCCCAGGTGATTTCCCCAACCTCAAACCCTGCACGGCTTCCCAAACCTCCTCCTCCAAAATCTCTGCCCCGCACTCTCTTCCCTCCTCCACACTCAAGAATCTCCCTATGCCCTGCAATAACCCTTCTCTTTCCACCTGATTAACCTTCCTTCCTGTATTGAACACGAAACCATCCTTCCGCGTACCCCCCCATGCCCTCCGTCGTTCTTAAAACCCTCCCCTCCTGATACCCATCCACCCCCTCCACTTTCAAAGACGAAATTAACATCCCCCTCCTACGTTTCTCAAAATTCCTTAAAACCACCTTTGAAGCCTTATTTCCCCATAAAACCTCCTCCATACCACTCCTAACCCATAAGGCATGAAACCGTTCCTCTTGTAAATCCCGTAACATACCCCTCAATTCCACTACCTCTGCTGTTCTCCTCCCCCCAATCCCCGCCTGACAATCACGTAACAACCCCTCCAAATATTTCTGATACCCAAACCTACTCCTGCTATCTTCCCTACCGACCCACCCATAAAACTTCCTAATTTCCTCTTTCCCCCTCTCCATCCACCATCTGACAATCCCATTTGACACCCCCACCCCTCTTTCCACACCCCTCCCCACCACTCTTCGAACATCTCAGCCCCCCTTCCCTCTTCAATAATCTCGTATTCAATTTCCAATAACTCTTATACACACTAACTGCCCCGTCCCACCCCCTTCAACCAACACTCCCCTATGATCCGAAAAACCCACATCGACACATTCCACCCTCCGAATATCCACCGCCCTTGTCACATATATTCTGTCCAGTCGTGCTGCATAATCCTTCCTCACAAAGGTATATTCCACAATTTCTCCCCGTCCCCCACCACGTCTACCACTCCCACTGCCCCCAACAAACCCCTCAACGACCCCAACACATCCCCCACCTCATGGCTCGACGTCTCTAATCCGAATCACACAATTCCAATCTCCAGCAAACCTCGTATGCTGTCCGAGGCAAACCTCGGACAGCATACGCCAACTCATTGTTTACAAAATCATCCTTTAGTCTCCTATTGCTTATAGCTGGCATATATACTCCCAGGAAACTCACCTGTACTCCACCCCAATCCCCATTTACTCTAACTATTCTACCACCCACATCCTCCCAAGACTCTAAAGTGAATGGACATAACTCACTGACTCCTACCAACACATCCCTTTTAAATGCCTGTGCATCACAAGCAAAAATCCTATACCCCTTTATTGCTAGCTCATTACCCTTCCTATAATTATGCTCTTGACAAAAGAAAACATCAACTTTCCACCTCCGCAAAGTTACCTCCACCCATTTACGTTTCACCTCATTCCTGAGGCCATTCACATTAAATGTTACACACCTGAAACGTAAGACTGGGGTTTGCCCTTTGGCTTCAGTACTCTCTTTTCCATTATCATATGTCCTTCCCCATCCTTTCCCCTCCTACCCCTCCCCTCCTCCTTTACTTCCCTAGCACCCCCAGTACCCTTTGGCCTACCTCCTTTCCCCTGCACCACATCTGCCCACACTTTTTTCCCAGGCCTTTGTGCAGCTGTCAACAAGTGATCCTCAGACTCCTCCCCCGGCCTTTTCCTGGACTCCCCTTTCTCCTCAACTAACTCCTTGTCGTTCCCCAGCCTTGGTGGTGAACGGACGTGCGTACAGAGCTCCCTGGTTGAGGAGTCAGAGAACTTTGATTTTCTACAAGATGGCGGATGGATACCGGCGACGAGTACATACTGTGTGCATTGATTTGCTGCAGGGAGCCGTGTATCCCAGCAATGCCGACGTTCTCTTGCCTTTAATTTTGAGAGACACGTACGGGATATCTACAGAGGACATTTACGGGATATCCCTGAATGGATCTGCCAGGGTTTTTGTCAAGTTTGCATCCGGCAGTGTCTACAATGGAATCGTCGACATGTATCAGGAGAAGAACATCGTAATCAAGACAAACTTGGAGGTACGTCTTTGGGATGCGTCGGCGCACTACTTGTGGATACGGATCAAGAATATTCCTTTCGAGGCCGACGAGGTAGACATCAGACAGGTATTTTGCCAGTATGGGGTCATCCATGCTGCCACCATAGGGAGATGGGCCCATGGGCTATATGCAGGAATGCCAGAGGGGTCGTTCTCCCTTAAAATGACCCTGAGGCGGCAAATACCGTCTTTTGTTGTGATGGAGGCGTTCCGTACCCAGGTGTATGGCAGCAACGTGTGATCGGCGATGGGGCCCATACAATGGGACTACTCGAGGTGAGGACGACGTGTGGACAGAACCAGGTGCCTGAGAGGAACAGGTGCTATTAGAGACACCTGTGGTATAAGATATAATGGCGAATGCTGCGGGAATTGATAAATGGAGTGATGCTGTTGAAGCGAGTGCGGAGGCCGTGTTGACGTTGCCCCAGGAGTCTCCGAGTGAGACAATGGAGGCGGCTGGGGTCACCCCTGAAAGAAGTCCACTGGAGGATGGGACTGAGTTCCCAGACCCCAGTATTGAGGACCTGAGGAGGATTCTGGATAGTCCATTGCCGGGGGAGTTGCAGAGTACAGTAGTGGAATCGGATGGAGATGTGGAGAGTCAGGGGGGTGTGGGTGTTGATGGTGCTAAAGTGGTCAACTGCAGGTCAGTGGTTGTTGCAGAAGTGGAGGTGCATAGGTCTCCGGGGGAGGGGGTCATGGAGTTTGAGAGTGAGTCACGTAAGAGGCCAAGTGGTGAGGCTGACGATGATGTGATTACACCAGGACAGAGGTCCAGTAAAAAGACCTGGGTGGACATAGCTAAGGGAGGGAAAGGGGGAGCCAAGGGAAAAGGTGGAGGTAGAAATGGAAAGGAGAGCTCGGGGTTTGGTGGTACTTTCAAGACTGTGGAGCCAGGATCCGTGAGGCCGAGAGGAAAACCCCCATTGCAGAATTCAAGTGTTTGAATATGAATGTCAATGGCCTCCGAGCAGAGGTTAAGAGGAAATGGGTGGAGGCAACACTGAGACTTATGAATGTAGACATATGCTTCCTACAGGAGCATAATTATAGGTGTGGAAGGGAATTAATGTTGAAAGGTTATAGGTTATATACAGGAATTTCTGGGCATTTAAAGGGAGGGGTGATGGTGGGGGTACAAGAGACCAGCCCTTTTCATCTGAGGACATGGGAGGAGGGGGGAGGGGGTAGAATTGTTAGGGTGGATGGTGAGTGGGGGAATATTCAGGTGTGTTTTGTTGGTGTGTACATGCCGGCGTGCAATGATCGTAGGGTTAAGGAGGATTTTGTTCGTAACGATTTAGTCTATGCTTTAAGGGGCCTTCCTATGGTTACTATTGTAGCAGGTGATTGGAATTGTATAATTAGAGGGAAGGATGTCGAACCTAGAGGGGCTGGATGTATGTTGGATGCCTTAAGGGAGGTTTTGGAGGCAGTGGGGGAGGTGGATGTGGTACAGGGTGGGGGGTGGAATGTGGAACACACCTTTGTACAGAGAGGATACGCAGCACGGCTTGATCAGGTTTATGTAATGCGGGATATATAGGTGGGCAGTGTAACCTGTGTGGAGATGGGTTTTTCAGACCATAGAGGTGTTTTGGTTGAGTTAGGATGGGAGGGTGCAGTTAAGATTTATCCTAGTTATTGGAAATTGAATGTGCGTTTGCTGCAGGGTGAGGGACATTGTGAGGTTTTTGAGGAATGGTGGGGAAGATTGTGGGGTGGGGGTAATGGTATCGAGGATGTTGTGAAATGGTGGGATACACGAGCAAAGGTGGCAATAAGGGGATTTTACATGCGGATGGGGTCTGAGGATGGGAAGTTGAGGTATTTGGAGGAGCAGTTGCGGGAGTGTTATAAGGGGTGGGGGAGGTACCCGCAGGATGAGATCGATGAACTGCAGGGCCAATTAAGGGAGATTCAAAATGAAAATTTTCATGCCATTAGGGTTAGAGGGGGATTGGAGGATGTTTTATGGGTGGATAAACCCTCAGCTATGGTATTGTGTAAATTTCGGGAACGACGGAAGGGCATGACGATTATGTCCTTAACAGTGGACGAGGATTTAGATGGGTATAGGAGTGGTCAGGTGATACGTAACACATAGGGCATGAGTTGCTATACGGATAAATGGTTTCAGAGAAAGTTGCAGAAGGGGTTATATAATCAGGATGCATGTGGTTTCGTTTTAGGTAGCATCTTAGAGAGGATTAGTCAGGAGGACAGGAAAGGTTTGGAGGGACGCATTACTGAGGAAGAGGTATGGCAGGTGGTGCAGGGACAGAAACTTGGGAAGACACTGGGTTTGGACGGATTTCGGGCGACTTCTATGGTTTGCAAGAGGTATTGGTGAGGGTTTTCAATGGTATGAAGTCAATGGGAAGTATGAGTGAAGAGCAGTGAACAGGGATAGTGGTTTTAATACCCAAGGGCCAGGGTTGCAGGACATTAAAGGGATATAGAGCGATGAGGGAGGGCATCGTAGAATAAAAGAATTTGTTGAAGGTAGGGAGGGGGAGTCGTGGGGTTGGATTGGGAAACTGCCTATGACAGCGTGAATAGGGAGATGTTGCAGGGCATATTATTGAAACAGGGGTTTGGGGAGGAGGTAGTGAGGTGGGTGGGGACGCTTTATGGCAGGGCACAGGTGAGAGTGCAGGTGAACGGGAGGGTGGGGACTGTGGTGGGCATGGGACGGGGGCTGCGACAGGGGTGTCCCTTGTCGCAGCTCCTGTTCGCATGTCTGCAGGATCCCTTCTATAGATTGGTGCAGGAGGGTGTGAGAGAAGGGGGAGGGGACCCAGAATGTGCCCCGGGTATCGTCGGGTATGTAGATGACACCACTATCTTGGTGGGAAGCTTAGAGGGGCTGGGCACTGTTAATAAGATGATAGAGATTTTTGGGTTGGCTACTGGGATGAGTGCAAACTTACCTCTCATACTCCTCACAAAAATAGAACAGCCACTTTTCAACTATTAACTTGAATCCTTCCCAACAACTGTCCTACAGTGAAATCCCTATAAACCACAGGAAAAAACCTACCCCATGACTCCCCATACAAAATTCTATTTCTACATTTTGTCCTGTACATGGACGCTGCTATGGCCTTTAACCGCACACTCCCAGTTTGCTCCCTCATCACCCACGAAACATACACAAAATCAACAGCCATATACATAAGCGCTCTACGCACATCCTGCCCCACACCACCTATATCTAAGCTCAAAAATCTCAAAGCATGTATCCCCCCTCCCCCTCCAAATCTTATTAAACGCCCCAACCATTGTCTAACAACATCCAATTGCTCACAAAAATATACCTCATGATAAATAGAATCGACCTCGCCACATTTACCACACCTTGCATCTCCAACCAAACCCATCCTATACAGCACCTCCCGTGAGGCCAGTACCCCATGTAAAAACCGAACCATAACTTCTCTCGCCCTCACACTGATCCTCATACCCCTCAACCCACTCCATATACTTTTCCAATCATATATCGGAAAAACAGCCAGCCCTTCCATTACCTCCTCTCCTCTCCCCACCCTTCCTAACACACGAGCCTTTACACGTCCCGGATTCCTTACACTCATAAGACCACGCAACATATCAGCACACCTAACCAAATCCTTTCCCCTCCACCACTTCCTGAAATCCCTCATGACCTCTCCCACCCTCTGTCCTTTGCCACCCCCCTTAGTCATATAACAAAATTGTACATATAAGCACCTAGCCCGTTCCTCCAAATCTATTAACCCCAAACCCCCTAAGCCCAACCTCTTCATGACAACCTCCCTACACAACCAATGCTTCCCATATCCCCATATATATCTCAACACCTTTCCAACCAATTCCACCATATCTCCCTTTAATATAGGAAATAACCTTGCGACGTGCCAAACTTTACTATAAACTAAAGTATTAACCACTATCACCCTCTGTAACAACGTAACATCCCCCGGTCTCCATCCCAACATTCTCTTTAATGCCTTACCTAAAACTAAATCGACATTAACTTTTCTAGTTTCCTCATAATCAGCCATTACCACTATACCACAAACTTTCAATCTATCTACTATTGACCATCCATACCTTAACCCCAAGCCACTCCCCACCCATGTACCTACTTCCATTAGATTGGACTTAGCAATGTTAATCCTCATACCAGATGCTTTCCCAAACAAACTGATAATCAATCCTATAGCACGTAAACCCTCTTCAGAATTCACTAACACCGTGGTGTCCTCCACATATCCAACAATTCCTGTATCCCATTCAACTTCCCCTCCCCCACCCCCTACTCCTACCTTAACTAGTCTATACAAAGGATCCTGCATACACGTGAATAGGATTTGAGACAAGGGACATCCCTGCCTCAAACCTCTCCCCATCCTCACTTCCTCACCTACCAACCCATTAACTTGCACCCTCACTTTTGCATCTTTATACAGGGCTTCTGCCCATCCCACTATTTCCTCCCCAAACCTCTGCTTCCTCATGATCCTCCATAACATATCTCTTTCAACACAATCATATGCAGTTTTCCAATCCACAGCCAAAACACCACCTCCAACACTATTGTCCACAAAATTCCTGATCCAAACATGCCCTTTATTCATACATCTCCCCGGTATCCCTCTTTGCCCCTCTTCAACTACCCTCCCAATTACTTTCTTAATCCTATTACACAACACTTTCGCAAAAATCTTATAATCCCCACACATCATCGATAAACCCCGATTATTATTATTATTATAATCAAATAGAAGCGCTAAACCACAGGAGATAAACCCCGATAATCACCTATCTGTTCCCATACCCCTCCTTTTTTTACTAAAACAATCACCCCAGTGCACTGCGACACTCCCATAGTACCCATTTCTTTCATTCGATTCATCAATCTCACTAAACAATCTTTGACCTCCCACTGCAACACATAAAAATCATTCGAAATTCCATCAATTCCAGGTGACTTTCTCTTACTCATACTCTGTATCGCCATCCACACCTCCTCCTCACTTATGTCCCCACTCATAGCTTCCCTATCATCCTCCCCCAACCTCTCCATGACCCCCTCCTCAATTATTCTCCTCTCTCTTTCCCCTCCCTCTCCTGCTGTTAAATATCCTCTAAACCAACTCTCTAAATACAAACTCATTGCTTCTGTGCTCCTCATGATCTGACCTCTCTCATACCCATCTCTGTCCTCTCCAACCACCAACCTCGACATCATCATCCCCTCCCTCCTTTTCCTAAATTACATCAACACATAAGCCGAAGGCTTATCACCCCATAAAACCTCATCCACACCACCAAGCACACGAATCGCATCAAAACGTTTATTCTGTATTTCTCTCAATCTCTCCTTAATCGCAGGCACCTCACTCATGTACCTATCCAACCGCCTCTCATAGCATACACTCAGCTGATCCTCCAAATATTTTTGCAATCCATACTTCCACCTCGCAACCTCCCGACCTCTACTTTTATAAAAATCCCTTATCGCTGGCTTCGCCACGTCCACCCACCATGACACTATGTCTGGTAGTAACTTACCTTTCCTCCACATCATCCCCCACCATTCAGCAAATAATTCTCTACCCTCCTCCCCTTCTACAAGACTTACATTTAGTTTCTAATACCCAGGATACCATTTCACCATACCTGCCCACTCAAGCTCCACTAACACTCCCCTATGATCATTAAAACCTACATCCACACAACTCACCTCCCCCACATTAATAACCCTTGAGACATATATACGATCTAACCGTGCTGCGTACCCCCTCCTCACAAAAGTATAATCAAACCTCCAACCCCCACCCACCACATCAACTAGTCCCACACTACCTAGAACATCCCTTAAAACACTGAGCACACATCCCGATCCCCTTGGTTCTACATCTTTGAGCCTTATGATACTATTCCAATCACCACCTACTACTACAACTTCTGGCAAGCCACCCAAGTAATATACCAATTGATCCCTCACAAAATCCTCCTTGACTCTACGGTTATTTATAGCCGGCAAATAAACCCCAATGAAAGCTACCCTGACTCCTCCCCAAACCCCATCCACCCTCACAACCCTCCTGTCCCTCCCCTCCTCCCAAGCTAATAACTGAAAAGGGCTGTTCTCCTTCACAATTACCGCAACCCCTCCCTTGAAAGCCCCTGAACTACCAGCATACACTATAACCTTGCAACTGAAAATCCCTACCATACTTATAATTATGTTCCTGTATAAACCCTACATTAATGTCATACCTTCTCATCGTCACTTCTATCCACTTCCTCGAGACCTCAGCTTTAGCCCCGTTCACGTTAAGCATGAGACATTTGAATATGTTAAAAGTGGCTTCCCTTTAGATTTCTCATACTTATTACCTACACGCTTTGACATCCCACCAGGGTTATGATGTTCCTTTTTGTTTCCTCGTAAATTCCTGTCACCATCCACACTCCTTCCACTCAGCTCCACTTTTTGTGCAACTTCTACCAAAGATTTTTTAATAGACCTTTGAGCGGGCGTAAGGACGTCGTCCTCAGCCACACCCATAGGACGTTTATGTGATTCACTTCCAATGTCCATATCCCCTGCACAGTCCTCATTATGCACTGTAACTGGCACCTCCTGTTGAATGAGACTAGTGTCCACTGGGCTGACTTCCCCCAGCCCCTCCGTCACACACACTACCTCCTCCACACCTGTTGAACTGTCCAACAGCCCACACAATTCCTCTGTCAACTCTGCTGCTATACCCAAGTCCAAATCGTCCACCCTATCCTGTACAGCCGGTACCACCGACGTCTGTGACTCTGTAGGTAGAGTCTGGCACACCTCTGCAGTCCCTTGAACTATGTCACTCCATCTTCCCGTCGACACCACGCCTACGTCCTCGTCCTGAACAGCAATTGCATCCTTAACAACCAACGCCGCTCTTGTGGCATCGTAACGACCCCCTGGTCGCTGTGCACAGTCTGCTGCCATGTGTTCATACGACCCACATAGGCGGCACATACGACGTTGACCAGCATAAGTCACGTATGCCTGCGTCCTAAATTCAGGTAGTAACACACAGGACGGAATAGGTCGTCGTAGTGTCATCTTCAATGTATATGACCCTTCTGGCATCCCTTCATAGATACCCTCCGACCATCGGCCCAAGATTGCTTGATGGACCACACCATATTCTTGAAATACATCACGTACATCCCGTTCATCAGCTTCGAACGGTAAATTACGAAGACGCACGTACGTATATTGCCTTGAAACATCCTTTAACTTTACTTCCACTGATAAATTCACTGTCAGGCTGACGCCCTCATATTTATCCACCAATCCCTCATACACTGTCGTCGAAATCAGCTTGACAAAAACTCTCGCACTTCCATTCAGTGCAATACCGTAAATGTCATTGTTATCCAATCCAAATGTGTCTCTCAACACTGCAGGCAACATCACTACCGCAGGCACCTCTGATGAAATCCACACATACTGTGTTAATCCGTCGACGATACTGAACAGCCATTACTGTCCAATGAAACTGCTAGTAGCTCCCACTAGAGGTCAGATCGGAACAACCTTCCTCCACCACAGCTGGGCAGCGAATGACCATCACTCACTTTGTTCTGGGGAGCAAGTATATGTGTGCAGTTGAATGGGAGGGTGGGGCAGCGTGTCAGGATGGGAAGGGGTTTACGTCAGGGTTGCCCACTGTCTCAATTGTTGTTTGCATGCCTGCAGGACCCATTTTATAGGGCTGTAGAAGCGTCTGTTCGGGGGCAGGGAAAGGGGGATCTGGGTGTTGGGAATCCTGGTATAGTGGGCTATGTGGATGACACGACGATTCTTGTGGAGAGGGGGATTAGAGCGTGTGGGCAGGGTCATTGAGGTTTTTGGGGAAGCGACGGGTATGACTGTAAATGAGGATAAGTCGAAATTCATGAGATTCGGGGACTGGGAGGGGATGGTGGGCGGGAGTTCTTGTGGAAGGTGGTGTTTAGTGGATCGGGTGAAGATTTGTGGTGTGGTGTATATGAGGGATGCGAGGGAAGCGAGGGTGGTTAATTCGGAGGGTGTAGTACAGAGGGTGTTGGGTAGATTAGATGGTTTGAGGCCGTCACATCTCACGCTGCACCAACGGGTAATAGTGGTTAACGTGTTGCTATATAGTAAAATATGGCATGTGGCGGCATTGTACCCGTTGGTGCAGGGGGACGTTCAGAAGTGTAGGGTTTTTCGTTTTATTTGGGGATCGGGTTGTGATTGGTTATGAAGGGGGGTGGTTACGCTCCCGTTACGCCAGGGAGGGCTAGGGTTGATTCCATTGGAATGCAGATTGAAGAGTGTTTATGTGAAGCGGGGTTACCTGAGGGTGGTTGGGGATGGGGGAGGGATAGGGCTTCTGCATGATGATATAAGGAGGTGGTGGGGAGGGAGGGATTTAAGGGAATGTGAGGACATGTTACTGGTCCTACTTATTGTTAGAGATCCTTCACATATGAGGGTCAGGACTCTTGAGAAGGCGGTGCGGTCTCGGGAGGTGGCAGGGGTGGAAGGGGTGTACCCTCTGTATGCTTGGAAGGATATTTGGGGGAGGTTAAGGAGATTGCGGCTTCGTCCATGTGTGCGGGAGGTATTTTTCCGGTTTCTTCATGGGATTTTACCGTCGGGGGTGGTTTTACGTAACAGAGGTCTTAGGGTAGATGGGATGTGTCAAGCTTGTGGGGAGGATGACACTGTTTCATAGTGTATATTTTTGTGAGCGTTTGGGTGTGTGATTTGCTTAGTGGGGGGGGGGTGGATTGTCGGTGTTGAGGGCACTTAGTTTGGATGTGGGAGGAGTGGGGGTGGAGGTTCAGAGGGCAGTGGCGTATGTAATGGCAGATTTTGTTTTCATTTCATGGGCTATGAGGGATAAAGGGGTTAGTGAACGACGGATGGCACTGGCGGCAGGGTTTTATAGAACGAAGTGCCGAAATAGGGACCTCTATGGGGGAAGGTGGGTGAGGGATTTTCCTGTGGGTTACAGGGATTTCACCATGGGGGTCTTGTGGTCCTTGTGAGTGTCAGGGGTATCCGACGGGCTGGTCTCCCGTGGGGAGGGGGGTATTGTGAGGCATTGACTGCGGTTGTTGGAGCTCGTGTGATTGTGCGTGAGGGATCGAGGTTGGTTAGCTTAGGGGGGGATATCACTGTATTGTTGTATGTGTTTGTATGCACGTAGTGTGTGGAAGGGCATTTACATTGTCCTGTTGGGTTTTGATGTGTGGTTTAGTATTGATGTATCACTTGTAACTTTTGTGATATGGCCAAGCTGGTCTCGAGACCCTATGGGGTTCTCATAATGTATAGTGTAAAAGGGTGTGCTCTCAGTGGTGTAGGTTTGTGTAGAGCGCATTGTATATCTGCTCTTTAGTTAGTGTGTGGTTGTGTTGAGTTGTTGTATTGATATTGACTGTAAAATGTATGTCTTGTACACAGTATTTGGGATGATGGTTTTGTCTTACATTATCGCTTTATTGTATATTTTCTCTTGTATTTAAGAGTTTTGTATATGTTATACTTGTGTTTCAATAAAATATAAAAAAAAAAAAAATGTTCACATTAGGTTATAATAATATACGTTATTAAAATTATTATACCAAACGTTTCCTCATGATGATTGTAATAGTAAAATGGTAATGTGTAGGTCTCTTTAGGGTAGATGGGATTGTTGGGGGGGGGTTTCAAGATTTTATGGATTTCCATTGTGTTATTAAATATATAATGTGTTTGTGCTTTTTGGCAGTAAGTAACGTACGAGGAGCCTAAATATGTAAGTTATATATTGTTAAGTGCTTGTCAGAACGATGCATTGTATGTTTTTCCATAGTTGCGGATGTTTGTACGTTCGGTTGTTGGTTTGTATTTGCAATAATCATATTTGATATAAGGTGCCATATTGATGTATTTTGTGTATTTCGTTTACATTAAATATAATAAGAAAAAAATGCTCATGATTGTTATGGGAATAGGCACATTTAATGTGCAGATTTATTTTAGGGTAGGTGAGGGTGAAGGGGGGGGGGAAGTCATTTTTTTATAATTATCGATTATGATGCTAAATAAATTACGTGTTGTTCTTAATGGCAGTTAGAATTGTTCATGATGCCAATGATATGTATTTTTATATTGTCTTGTGCTTTATTGTCAGTATGTTGCATTGTATTTGGGTTTCATTGTATTCTTTTTACTTGGAATTTTGAAGCCGAGATTCATGTGTGTTTGTACACATGGGTGTTTGGTTGTATTATTGTAATATCCTGTACTGGTTATAAGGTCATATTGATTTGTGTGTATGTATAATGTCTTTTAAATAAAATATAAAAAAAAAAACTAACTCCATTTCCTCTTCCCTATGAACCTCTGCTACTACCACAGATACCTGAACATTATTCACTTCCCTACACATATCATTCTCAACAACAGCCTCATTTTGATCATTCTTGAAATCACCTTGCTCCAAAACAGAAACTTCTTCCATCGACAAATTATCTCCCTGTATGAACTCTCGTAGGTCCTTCAAAATCTCTGCCTCCTCCCCATGCATCCCCTGATGATCAGCAACAGATGCCGTACTATGTTCCTCTGATGCCACAGACGACAAGTTACCCTCGCCTCCCATCTGCCCTTCCACCTGCTCCACCTCCTCGCTCCACGACTGACGCACCATGCCCTCCTGCCCGTCGTCCACACGTCGGTCTTCTGTCAGAATTGTTGAAACCTCCCTGGGTCTCACGTCCTCGTCCACACCTCGCCTCACTTCCGTCTTCCTTCGATTACAGTCTGCCGCCAGGTGTCCCTGCTGTCCGCATAACCGACAGGTTTGAACCTGCCCACCATATGTAACATACACCTGCGTGCGAAAACCAGTCATTATTACATAAGAAGGGATCTCCTGACGTAACGTCATCTTGACGGAATACGTCCCCTCCAACATCCCAGCATAGAGCCCATTCGCCCACCTGCCAACAGTTACTGCATGAACAATGCCATATTTCTGCATGGCTTCAGTAATGTCACATTCTCCCGCCTCAAAAGGCACATTCTTCAGCTTCACCCACTTGTAGGTGGCTGACACATCATGGACACATACCTCAAGGCCTGATAACACCACCAGCCTCTTGTCCTGAAACGTATCCACGATCCTATGATACGCCGCCGAACACGCAAACTTCACAAACAGCCTCCTCGCTCCATTGAGGGATATCCCGTATAATTCGGAATGGTCCACTCCCAGCACATCACGCAGAATCGCAGGTAGAACAATATCCGCGTTGGATGGGTACACTGCTCCCTGTAGAATCTCAATTCCAACAGTATTAACCCTCTTCCTGTAGCCCTCCGCCATGACAGTGAAAATAAAATTTCACGATGCGGCCACCAGAGGTCACGACGAGCACCCGCACACAACCAGGGCTGGGCGTTGAATCCCTCTGTCAGGGGTTGGTTGGTTTTTGTAATATATGTTTCAAATAAAGGATGATATGTGACTGTATAAGGTCAGTTAGGCGGTGTAGCTTATGAACCTTTGTGGCATGTGCTTATATAACGTTATCTGTGTTTACATTGTTTCATCAAGGATGAGAGGAATTTGCTACTTGTGTTTTTAGGAGCAGCAGTTTGTTATGTTGTAAATGGTAGTTTAAGTGTGTTTGTATAAGAGGTTTTTCCTCCATGATTTTTTTTTTTTTACATTTTATTAGGAACACTGCATTACATAAACTTTACCCATAGACAGCTAGGCTCACCACATGGTGCCAATATACATATATCAATTACAAGGAACACTTTGTGATTACAAAATCTCACTTAGAAATCCAAATCCATGTTATGCATGACATACTCAAGTGTATGACCTTTGTCAAGAATAAGATATGTCATTAATCAAAGCCAAACATCCTAAGATATAAAAACCCTGTATAATTCAAACCTAACTCATCAAAAGAAAATTCACCATCTCCATACAGCAGGATGGTCATAAAACAATCACTATTCACATGAACATAATAAATTTAACCCCATGTTACCCTTTCAACTCAAGCAAACATATTAATATGACACCACAAACAATACACACTTATAACATTCCAGAACATAATTTTACATACAAAGAACATTCAATTGAACATTAAAGCCACGTAAACCGTGCACTACCACAATTTTGATTACATTCCCATTTATATATATATATATATATATATATATATATATATATATATATATATATATATATATATATATATATTCCATATATAAAACCCATTACTGTTCATACAAAAGCACAACATATAATACCTTACCCACAAAATAGGCTTTGCATGAAATAAGCCTTCACTCAACCGGCCGTCTATATAACAAAACCCACTTTAGTTACCAATATAACTACATCAAAACTTACATCCCCAAACAGGAAAACTTCACGAACAATATAGTTTATATGAAACCTTACAGTTGAACCTAATGTTTTTTTTTTTTTTTTGTACATTTTAATAGGAAAACTGTATTACATACACTTTGCACCATTAATAACAAAACTCACCCCATAATACAAAATTATACATATGTCAATTACAAAGAACACGCATGTGTTATATATGTCATGGAGGAAACCAATTCCGTGGTATGCTAAACATATTCAAGTGTATGACCATTATAAATATAGGATATGTCAAGAAACAAAGCTAAGACATCCGAAGGTTTAATTGCCCAATATGAATAAACCTTAGCTCCTCAAAGGAAAATCCAGCCCCGTACAGCAGGGTATTCATGAACCATCATTGTTCACATGTACATTATAAATTTATCCCCCAGTTTCCCTTTCAATACAAGCAGACCTAGTTAAACATGTAACCTCAAAGAATACACACTTTTAATACCCCAGGACAAAATAAATTTACATGCAATGAACATTCGGATTGAACAAAATGCCACATAAAACGTGCACCACTACAATTTTGATTACATACATCAATTATATATATAAACCCATAACTGTTCAAAACGAAGCACAACATATAAACCTTGCCAACTCAGGACACAAAATACTAATAATGATCTCGTGTTTTTTTTTTTCCATACCTAACCTTATTGTCGTAAAATCAGGAACGTACAAAATTATAAGTGCACCAAAACTAAGAATTTTACTTAAAATTAACAGGTGTTAGTCAATATGCCTTATGTTGCATACACTACCACAAATCTTTTAAAAGTTTCACGTGAGACAAATGTATGCAAAAGCCATTACCGTACAAAGACAATGCCCAACATAAAATACCAGACGTCACAAGGACATTTCACTTTGGTTACTAACCATCCAAAGCATCTTATAACAAAACTCTACCTAAAATACCATAGGGTTACAAAACGAAACATAACCCCAGACAAAGGGATTTACATCATGAGCCAAGAAATATGCTTTGACCCTAAGAAAATTTATAACCTGAAATACTCTGATGACAACCCCACCCGTACACACATTGTAAACCATCCGTCCAACCAAATCAACATCCACCTGAAAGGATCATGAACCACAGAATATACCCCCCCCCGTACCCCATGACTAAAGAACCCTCACGATCAAGAAAACAAAACCCCATCCAAAGACCCATTCCGAAGAAGGAGATTCAACAATTTGATGAGAAGTCTATACCAATACCACACAAACTAACCATAGATCGACTCTTATTCCACAATTACATGATAATTTTTTTTTTTTCCTTTTTTAAAATTTAAAACTTTTATTTTTGTTTCTTTCTCTTCTGTGCCCTAAAAAGACCTAACACAAATGACGGACCATTGCACCCGCCCTAACAAGATAATGAAGATCAACCACAGAAACCATCCACCACCTATGCCCCCCACCACTGCCACCTATCACTCCTTTTGTTCAAGTGCCTCATCTCCCACTCCCATACCCCACTCTGTTCCACTACCCCCATTTCCCTAAACCCTAAGCAAAACCCCTCACCCTCCCCATTATCCTCTTAGATCCTCTAATCTCATATCCCTATATGACATCCTGAAAGCTTTTACCCACGCCTGACCATATAACATCCTATTCCTGCACTTAGTTCGGTAGATTCTCGCCGATATTACCTTAATACGAACCATTACCCCCAAATCCCTGACCCTCCATGAACTGCAAACAAAATCTACCGCACAATACATGAGTCCCCTTCGTGATACTGCATCTATACACTCAAAATCCAAAAACATGGCCCTCAACATAGGAATACCCCCCCTCCTAAGAAGGTTAACACACGCTCAAACCATTCCCTCACTTGTCCTAAAACCTCGCAAAAATATATTTCATGTAACGTAGTTGCCGGCTCCCCACACCTACCACACCCTCCCTCCTGAACTAATCCCATTATTGCTAATGATGCACGAGAGGCCACTACCCCATGAAGAAACCTATACATGAGCTCCCTATCCCTAGAACTGATTTTCAGCACCCTGAAGCCCTCCCAGATCCTATCCCATCCATACATTGGGAACGTGACACGCCCTCCAAAACCCTTTACCTCCCCTAAACCACCCATCCGACCTACCCTTAAAGTCTGCGGATTTGACATTACAAGTAAATTACGCATTATGTCCCTACAATAAACCAAATCTCTGTCATTCCACCACTCACCCATCTCCCTAAGAATGCTGGTGACACCCCCCCATCCAAACCTCCGTGAACACTCCTCCGCATCAAGCATCTCTTTAGGTATACACTCATCAGTCTATGCTCCAACCATATTAGCCCCAACCCACCCAACGAAACTTTATTACGAACAATCTCTCGCCCCAGCCAATGTCGTCCTCCACCCCATACAAAGTTAATAACCTTACATTCCAATACCATTACATCTTCCTGCAACAAAGGGTAAATAGCTGCCACGAATCATAATCTACTATAAACCATACTATTCACAATGAGAACCCTCTGCCTCACCGTCACTTCCTTTATACTCCATACCTTCAACCTACCTATCGCCCCCTTCACAACTTTTCCGGAATTCTCTTTCCTGGTTTGCACACGATCCCTCATGAAAATTACCCCACAAATCTTCAAAACTATCCACAATAGTCCACCTCTGATTACTTCCCAACGGCCCTCCCACCCAAGAACCTACCTCCATTAATTTCGACTTACGCTCATTTATCCTCATGCCCGTTGCCGCACAAAACATACATATAATTCCCCAAACATTCGTTAATCCTTTCACAGAGCCCACGAGCACCGTAGTGTCATCCACATACCCCACAATGCCCGTACGTTCCACTACGTCCTCCACATTCATCCACACCCCAATCTCGACCATTCTATAAAAAGGATCCTGCAAACAAGAAAATAAAATCTGTGATAACGGACAACCCTGACGTAAACCCCTATTCATCTGTACCACCTCCCCCAATTTACCATTGATCTGAATTCTCACACACGCCCCTTCATACAATCTCTTCACCCAATTCACTACCTCCTCCCCGAATCCCTGCCGTCTCATCACCTCATACAGAACCTCGCGCTCCACGCAATCATACGCACCTTTCCAATCTAATGCTAAAATCCCTCCTCTCCCATACTCCGCATAATTTTTATTTTTTTCCAGCCCATTGACGACACTCCTACCCGGTATGCCACACTGACCCTCCGCTATCACCTTCCCCAAAACCCTCTTTAATCTATTGCCAAGGATTTTAGCCAAAATCTTATAATCTGCATTCATTAAAATAATTGGACGATAATTACTCATTGTATCCTCCTCTCTCCCTTTTCGAACCAAAACCACTACCCCTATCCCTGACCCAACCTTCCCCAAACCATCCAACCTCATTCGTTGGGTTAAGCCATTAGAGGACGGGGGACGGATGACATCACAGTTTGGGGACCGGGTGACTGTCTAGATTATTAGTGTGTTGGAAGTGGATGTGTGTGTGGTGGAGTGAATGTGAGGTTGGGGTTTTGCAAGGGGAGGGGGAGTAAGGGTTTTGTAGGGGTTTGGCCGGATCCTCTGGTGCCGGGGGCATGGGTGGTTAGGTTTGGTGAGAGTGGTATGAATGTCTTGGACTATAATTAGTACAGAGATGGTACTGAAACAAGGGCGTAGTCCCCGTGGAGTTAAGGAGACTGGAAACCTTGTGTGGTAGGATTATTTTGTGCGCACGGTAAATATTATTTGCAGTATTCACTGCATAGTATTAGGACTAGTCACTGTTATTGTGGACTATGTATCATTATTTGGGTTTGTTTTTGTTATCTGTGCACACTGTACATTATATTTGCAGTATTCACTGCATAGTATTAGGACTAGTCACGGTTATTGTGGACTATGTATCATTCTTTGGGTTTTGTTATTTGTTAAAATGTGCACACTGTACATTTTATTTGCAGTTAACAGCATAGCATTAGAACTAGAGCTAATATTATTGTGAACTTGGTATTGCATTATTTGGGTTTTTTTTTTTGTGGACTCTGTATCAAGCATAAGAGGGAAGGGACAAGAGTTCGCTATTTGTAGATAAATGGTTAGGGTATGTTTTACTGATATATGCATAGCTTATTAAAGGAAATTGCTATTGCACAATTTGTAGCATGTAATTATTGAACGTTTCGGAACTGTAAAATGTAATTTTATTTTGTGCACTGTAAAATTTATTTGCAGTCGTCAATGAGTATTCACTGTATATCCTTAGGAATAGAAAATATGTTATGGTGGACTGTATTTCATTATTTGGGTTTATGTTTTGTGGACTCTGTATTTATTTATTTATTAGGGGAAAGGGGACAAGAGTTCACTGGTGGTAGAGGTAAGGGTTTTAGGGCATAGTTTTCTGATATTTTCGATATTTTCACTGTTTAACCAAAGAATTGCTGTTGTATTATATGCAACATGTATTTTGCATGTTTATGAATTATAAATGTATATTTATTGGAAACTAATACAATGTAAAAAAAAAAAAAAACCTCATTCGTTCCATCAAGCGTACCAAACATTCCTTCACCACACCCCAATGTTCCTTATAAAACTCATTAGCGATCCCATCCAAACCCGGTGAAAGTCCCTTACTGAGGCCTGCCACCGCCTCCCACACCTCCCCTTCACTAATAGCTTTTCCTAATTCCTCCTTGTCCCTTTCCCCTAGCCTGTCCTCTATGCCTTCCAAAACCTGATTCCCGTGCCCCCCCCCACACTACTCATATAACGACCGAACCATTTATCCGCATAAACTCCTATCGCCTCTGTACCCCGTATCACCATGCCCTGCTCGTAACCTTCCATCCACTGTTCCACCACCATTCGTTCAATCGTCCTGTCCTCCCTTCTCTTAGTGCAATGTCGCAAAACATTCTTCGAAGGCCTATCCCCCATCAAAATGTCGTCCACTCCCTCTTTAAATCTACACGCTTCAAAACGTTCACTCTGTATATCCCATAGCCGCTCCTTTAATATTTTCAGATCCCCTGTCTCCTTCCTATCACCCCTATCATAACACCTCTGCAACTGTCCCTCCACATATTTTTGCAAACCAAATTTCCACCCTGCCTCCTCCCTGCCTAACGACTGATAATACCTGCGAATAAGCGGCTTACCCTGAGTCACCCACCATTCTAACACATTATCCGCCATCGCTCCTGCTGCCCAAACCCTTCCCCACCACTCCTCAAAACACACTCTCTTATCCCCTCCCACCAGAAGAGCTACATTCAATTTCCAAAACCCCTTATACCACTGTGCCACGCCATCCCAGCTCAAATCCACTAAAACCCCCCTGTGATCGGAGAATCCTACATCAAAAGTTTGCACCCTTCCCACCACCACCTTATGAGTAACGTAAATTCTATCCAGTCTCGCCGCGTAACTATGTCGAAAGAAAGTATGCTCAACTACTCCTCCCGCCCCTATCACATCTTTTAATCCCATACTTCCCAATAAATCCCTTAAAGCCTCAAGCACACAACCTGATCCCTTGGGCTCAACATCCCTTTTCCTAATGACACAATTGAAGTCCCCACCTGCCACCACTACGCCAGGTAAATCGCGAAAAGCATAGATCAAAATATTCCTCACAAATTCCGTCTTAACCAAACGGACTTGCTCCGCCGGCATATATATACCCAAGAAACACACCCGCACACCTCCCCAATATCCCTGCACTCTAACCACCCTCCCCCCCACACTCCTCCCAAGCTAGGAGTTGAAAAGGACTAGACTAAAATCGCCACTGCTGACCCACCCTTGTGGCGATCCGAGGAACCCGCAAAAACCCTATACCCTTTTATGTTCAAGTCCCTTCCTACCCTATGATTGTGTTCCTGAATGAAGACTACCTGGACATTAAACCTCCTCAGTGTGCACTCTACCCATGCCCTCTTGACTTCCGCGCACATACCATTTACGTTGATCGTCAAACACTGGAAGACGGGTGCAATGATTTGCCCTTCGGCTTCGACATAAATTTTCCACCTGACTTACCTTTCCCCAAACCCTTTCCCACCCCAGATCCACCGTTAACTTTCTCATCATCCTGTAAAACAACCAAACCTTTCCTTGCAGACTCCACTGACGGTCTCTTACTCATTCTCTGGGCAGGCGTCAGATCTTCGTCATGCTCTGATTGATTCCCTGTCCTCTTACGGGTACCTGACTGAAATTCCAGTCACCCCCGTCCACCTTATGTACCTCCGCAATTATTACTTCTCCAGGTAAAGCCGGAACGACCAAAGAAACTGTCTCCCCCTCACTCATCACCACACCACCACCTTGCCCCACCACACTGGCGGCGCTCATAATCTCACCAAGAGGCTCCTCCATAATATCCTTTAACACCTCCTCTAAATGAATATCCTCACATGATAACAGACCCCCACCAATCTCACCTCCAACATCGGTCTCTTTTAGCACCTGGGGTTGCTCAGCACTTGCTCCACCAACCCCTTCAACAATTTCACTCCACGTAAGTGTCTTCTCTTCCACGCCAACCTGTACTACCCTCCCGCGTTCCTCCTCATTCACAGTCCTGTCTATTCCTTGCTGCTGTACCTCTCTTCTAGGCATCATGTGCTTCATACAATCCGCTGCTACATGCTCGTAAGCTCCACAGAGCCTACACGTTCTCCGTTGCCCCGGGTACGTAACGTAAACCTGATTCCTACATTCTGACAGCGTCACATATGAAGGTATAGGCTTACGTAGTGTCATCTTCAGCGAATACGTCCCTTCATAGAGTCCCGTCATCGGACCCTCAGACCATCGTCCCACATTCACTGTATGTATCATACCATACTCGTTGAAAAACCTACGAATGTCCGTTTCATCACATTCAAATGGTACGTTCTTGATCCTTATCCATGTGTATGTTCGTGACACGTCCTTCATTCGTACTTGCATTGTCGAGTTTACGGTGTAAACTTTATACTGGTACCTGTCAACAAGGCGCTCGTAGACCTCAGTAGATATCAATTTCACTAATACCTTGTTGATGCCATTTAAGGCCACTCCGTATAAATCCTCTATCTCTATGTTGTACACATCATGAAGAATCATCGGTAGTACCGTCGCAGCCGTTGCAGGGTGTATAACTCCAGTTATAATGGAATGAGTAGGGGAAAGGCGCCTGGTATGGATGGTATGGTGAATGAATTTTATAGGGTACATTGGGATGTGTTGAAGGAATGTATGGTGGCCTTGATGAATTGTATGAAGAGTAGGTGTAGAATGGGGAGGGAGCAGGGCATGGGGGTGGTAGTATTAGTTAAGAAGAGTAATCAGGGGAACATGGTGCAGAATTATAGACCTCTGGTAATGATGAATGCAGATTATAAAATCTTTGCGAAGGTTTTGGGGAACAGATTGAAGAGAGTATTGCAGAAGGTGATAGCGGAAGGACAACGAGGGATACCAGGTAGGTGTATGATTGAGGGACATGAACGCATCAAGGGATTTATAGAGGGGGCTGGGGGTGGAGTATTAGCGTTGGACTGGAAGGGGGCATATGATAGTGTGGAGAGAGGGATGCTGTATGCAATCATGAGGAAACAGGGGTTTGGTGAGGTAGTTAGGTGGGTAGAGACGGTGTATTCGGGGGCTACTGTGCGCGTGCAGGTGAATGGGAAATTGGGAAGGGTGGTACGAATGGATAGGGGTTTGCGACAGGGATGTCCATTATCCCAGATATTGTTCGCGTGCATGCAAGATCCCTTTTACAGGATGATTGTGAAGAATGTGGGGGTGGGTGGGATACAGGGAGGGAGGGAGGAAATGATATAGTGGGGTACGTGGACGATACCACGGTGCTGGTGAGAATGGAAGAGGGATTGAAGATTATTGAGGGGGCTCTAAGGGTGTTTTGTGCAGCTACGGGTATGAGAATTAATGGGGCGAAATCGCGTTTGTTGGAGGTAGGGGCATGGATTGGAGGTAGATTGGCTGAGAGATATGGGTGGATTATTGTGGATAGTCTGAAAATTTGTGGTATTATGTATATGGGTGACAGTATGGAGGCCAGGAGGGTGAACTCTGGGAGGGTGGTGCAACTAGCGCTAGATAGGTTGACGAGTTGGAGGGCGGGGATCTTTCCTTGCATCAGAGGGTGATAGCGGTGAACGTGCTGATCTACAGTAGACTGTGGCACGTGGCAGTGGTTTACCCTCTGATGCAGGAGGATGTGAGAGGGTTGGAGGTGAGGGTTTTTAAGTACATTTGGGCTTTCGGTAAACACTGGTTGAGGAAGGAGGTGGTTAGGAAGAGAGTGGAGTTAGGGGGGTTGGGGCTTATTTGGGTGGAAAGGAGGTTGATGTGTTTGTTTGTGAAACGGTGTATGGTGCGGCTGGGAGGCACTGAGGGGGCTACTGTGGGAGCGGTGGAGCGGGAGGTGCGCAGATGGTGGGGGGTGTATCGTTGGGGACGTGTTGGGATATATTGCGGCATTTGGTGATTGTGAGGAGGGTGCAAGAAGTGAAGGCTAGTGTTTTGGAGGTCGCGTGTGGGGGAAGGATGGGATTGGAGGGGGTGGCTGAATACCCTATGTATGATTGGGGATTGATCTGGAGGGTTTGAAAGGTATGAGGATTAGGGCTGGGGATAGGGAATTAATGTAT
>WNWK01026716.1:0-27069 GCA_009830355.1 Cherax destructor | reverse complement strand
TTCCCCTTTTTTTTAGGGGGGAATATTGCTGCACATTAAAATCTCCGTTCAAAGGTGAAATTGCAGATCTAGAGAATGTACAGAGAACCTTTACTGCACATATTTTTTATCAAACACCTCAACTACGGGAATGCTTTGAAGCCGACTTTTCTCGCTGGAACGCAGGCGAGAGAATATCAAAACTACACTTGGAAAATCCTAAAAGGGAATGGTTCTGAATCTGCAAACAGAAATCACTCCCTATAAAAGAAAAAGATTGGGTGGCGGTGGAAAACCCCCACTGAAAAGTAATTGGAAAACCTAAAAAAAAACACCATAAGTGTTCGGGGCCCAAGACTGCCCAACAGCCTCCCACATGCATAAGGGAAATTTACCAAAAGCCCCTGGCTGCCTTCACGGGGAGCTGGACAGATACTTAAAATCGGTGCCGGATCAGCCGGGCTGGGTTGACTTGGACAGTGCGGCCAGCAGCAGCCTGGTTGACGGGCCCTGATCCACCGGGAGGCCCTTTATGGACCGGGGCCCCGGGGGCATCCCCGGAAAACCCTCCGGTAGATCAGGAGCCACTACCGCTACCACCATCACCCCCACTACTACCACTACACTACATCCACCCCTACAACTAAACTGCACCTCCACAACACTGCACCCCCACCACCACTACCACTAGCACCACCACCACGCCACCGCGACTACCACCACCCGATTCATTACCACCACCCCACCACCCCCAAACCCCACTTCACCAAACCCTATTTTTCACCCCCATACCCCCAAAAATCCATATACCCCCTATCCCAATACCCCCAACCCCTACACCACCAAATCCCCCCATAAACCCCCAATTTCCACCATACCCCCAACCACCCCCATACCCCACCCCCCACCCCTAATCCACCCCCCTAGATTAAAACCCATCCCAAAATCCTCCCCCCCTTAGGGGGGGAAAACCCCCTTAAAAGCAAAACTAAAGTCCCTTGACCTCCTTTCCCCCCCTTTCCCCCCCCCCTTTCCCTTCCCTTCCCCCCCCTTCCCCCCCCCCTCCCCTTTCCCCCCCTCTTCCCCCCCCCCCCCTTCCCCTTCCTGCCCCCTTCCCTCACTCAAAAAGGGAAGTTAAAACCCCCAAAAACCAGTTCTTCCCAAAAAAAACCCCAGATTCCCCTTCCCAAAACCAATGCCAGTTTTTTCTCCGGGGTAATAACCCATCTTCCCGGGCCCCAAACCCCTATTTTTAAACAAAAAACAAAATTTTCCCTGATCCTAACCAGTTTCTCAGCCCAAAACCCGTCTTTTTTCCAGAACCCATAAACCTCCCCTTTTTAGGGCCCCAAAACCAGAATTTTCCCTTTTTGAGGGGGGTATAATGGGAAAAAAGTGTTTTAGGGGGGGTGGATGAGGGAGGGGGTTATAAAGGGGGGTTTTGGAGGGGGGGGGGTTAGAGGAGGGGGGTTAGAGGGGGGGGAAAGGGGGGGTTTTTTTAAATTTTGGGGGGTTTTTGGGGGGTATGGGGGGAAAGGGGGGGGAAAAGGGGGGGGGAAAGGGGGAAAAGGGGGGGGAAAGGGGGGGAAAAGGGGGGGGAGGGGAAGGGGGGGGGGGAAAAGGGAAAAGGGGGGAGAAGGGGGGGGAAGGGAGGGATTTTTGGGTTAAAAGATCGGGGGCGTTTCACAGTTGTCCACTCCCCCACTGCCCCCTCTCCTTACTAAAATGTTCCCGCCGTGTCTCGTTTGTTAGGTGTTTTGTTTTTTCCAGGTCCTAGCTTGTTCCGGGGCTGTTTTTCCCAGGCCCCCTCTTGTTCCAGGTGTCTCTTTTCCGGGGGTGCCTGATTGCCCAGGTATCCCGTTTTTTCTGGTTCTGTTTTTTCCCGGTGTCTCATTGTTCCAGGTGTCTCACTTGTTCCAGGTGTCTCACTTGTTCCAGGTGTCTCACTTGTTCCAGGTGTCTCACTTGTTCCAGGTGTCTCGCTTTTCCAGTTGTCTCGCTTGTCCAGTTGTCTCGCTGGGGTTGTTCAAGGTCTCTCGTTTGTTCCAGTTGTCTCGCTTGTTCTAGGTGTCTCGCTTGTCCAGTTGTCTCGTTTTTGTTGGGGGTGTCTGGGGTTGTCCAGTTGTCTCGCTTGCCCCTAGGTGTCTGTTTGTTCTGGTGTCTCTGCTCGTTTGTTCAAGGTCTCTCCCCTTTTCCAGTTGTCTCGTTTTTGTTCTAGGTGTCTCGCTCGCTTGTTCAAGGCCCCCGCTTGTCCAGTTGTCTCGCTTGTTCTAGGTGTCTCGCTTGTTCTAGGTGTCTCTGCCCCCCTTTTTCGGCCCTCGCTTGTTCCAGTTGTCTCGCTTGTTCTAGGTGCCCTCCCTGTTTGTTCAAGGTCTCTCCCTTGTCCAGTTGTCTCGCTTGTTCTAGGTGAAATGTTTGTTCCAAGTGTCTCGTTTGTTCCAGGTGTCTCGTTTGTTCCAGGTGTTTTCGTTTGTTCCAGGTGTCTCGTTGTTCCAAGTGTTTGTTTGTTCCAAGTGTCTCTTTTTGGTTCCAAGTGTCTCATTTGTTCCAAGTGTCTCGTTTGTTCCAGGTGTCTCGCTTGTTCCAAGTGTCTCATTTGTTCCAAGTGTCCCCGTTTGTTCCAGGCCCCCGTTTGTTCCAGGTGTCTCGTTTGTTCCAGGTGTCGGGTTTGCTCCAAGTGTTTCGTTTGCCCGTGTCTGTTTTTCCAAGTGTCTCATTTGTTCCAAGTGTCTCGTTTGTTCCAGGGGGTTCCCGCCCAAGTGTCTCATTTGTTCCAAGTGTTTTGTTTGTTCCAGGTGCCCTGTTTGTTCCAGGTGTCTCGTTTGCTCCAAGTGTTTCGTTTGTTCCAAGTGTCTCGTTTGTTCCAGGTGTTTTGTTTGTTCCAGGTGTCTGTTTGTTCCAGGTGTCCGTTTGCTCCAAGTATTTCGTTTGCCCAATGTCTCGCTTGTTCCAAGCGTCTCGTTTATTTATTCTTATTTAGAGAGAGATAGACACACAGAAAAACCGTGAGGTCAGGCCCATATTGGAGTATGCAGCACCAGTTTGGAACCCACACCTGGACACCTGGTCAAGAAGTCAAGAAATTAGAGAAAGTGCAATGATTTGCAACAAGACTAGTTCCGGGGGTAAGAGAAAAGTCCTATGGGGGAGAGGGTTAAGGGGAAAAAACCCGACGACATTGGAGGGGAGGAGAGATAGGGAGGATATGATAAGACAAAAAAATACTGAGAGGAATCGACAAGGTGGACACAGGCAGGATGTTCCAGAGATGGGACACAGCAACAAGGGGTCACAATTGAAAGTTGAAGACCAGATGAATCACAGGGATGTTAGGAATATTTTTCAGTCACAGAGGTTTTTCAGTGTTACAAATAGGCGATATCGTAAAGTACAGACATTCCAGAGAGTACTAGAAGGTCTCCCCCCTAGTATTCGGGCAGTTTCTGTTTGGGAACAAGTTGCGAAAGTATTCTAGTCCAGTTATCCAATTTAAAAATTTTGATAAATTTTAATAGTGCTTTAGGACTGCAACTGATAGGATACTTTAAATTTAAAGAAATCAAAATTGAGAAGTTTATTAACAAAGTTGTCTAGATGGACTAAATAAAAGTAAATGAATTTGATATAAAATTTTGGATATAAGCCCTACACTTGTCTTGTAGTGCAAAGTTAAATTGTACATATAGTAATAGTGCTGAAGGAAAAAATTTTTTAACAATACGACCCTTTTAAAAAAACCCTATGATACGTTATCATCAATTATAAAAATAATACTAGCATATACAAGCGGGGTGTGATAATGTGTGGATGTTATGTTTTTGTTATGTCTCAGTAAGACAAGACTGATTTTGACTTAAACAGTGACTGACTAAACGTCCTCAAATAATCAATCTTTTTTGGGCCCAAAAAGGGGAAAAAAACAGCTTGTTGGGGAAAATATGAAATCTTTCCCCAAACAGCAATAATGTAACAAGAGCAGGACAGCGTCAGCAACAAGCAGACAAAATAAGACCCTAACCGGGGACCATCAGCAGATCCTCCATAAAAGGCAAAACCCCTTAATACTGAATCTAAGTTCAGAAAACCCCAAACCTGACTACGAGGTTCATAGATGCCACAAAAATAGGTCAGAAGTTTTAGTCCCGGGGTTATTAGAGGTCATTATGACACAACCTCAGCAAAACGTAAAAAATCATTGTTGAACTGTGCTCCAAAAAAAGACATAGAGTTACAAGAAGTATGATTCGACTCACAGGAAACCATACTTCCAAAAAACAGAGTCTAAAAAAAACAAACAGCCAGAGATGAGAAAATCCTTGAGAGAGGGTAGGAGGTGTGGTCGAGGAGATCAGCGGCAGAGAGAGAGAGAAATTTTTGACTACCAGCCTCACAAGGTAGCCGACTTGCCCCTGGTACTGAGAGACACGGGGAGGTAAAAAGCTGCCTGATAGTTGTTACAGTTTACCAATGCAGAGAGCCAACCACAACTCTCGAACAGTGAGCAAATGAAGTGTAAATTTTACATCCTACCAATAAAAGCTAAGTCAGATAATAACATAAAGATATTTTCATTTTAGCGTTAATAAAATATCAAATATAAAATTATATGAAAGAAATATAATCAAATGTACATTATAAAAATTTTGGCTCATTCAGAGGGTGCAATATCAGGAAGGGGAATAGTCTGGGAAGTGATGTAGTGGAGGCAGAATCCATACATACTTTAAGAAGAGGTTTGATACAGCTCCCGGAGCAGGAAGAGGACCCAGTAGCGACCAGTGAAGAGGGGGCCAGGAGCTGTGAATCGACCCTGAACCACAACTAGGTGAGAAACACACACACACACACACACACACACAAAAACAGATGCTGTGTGTGCCACTAAAAAAAAATCTTCACACACACCATTGAAACTGAGAAACTACCTGAGGTATGGAAGATGGCAAATGACCAATTTTTAAGAAAGGAGACAGACACGAGGCATAAAATATAGACCAGTGTCATTGACGTGTATAGCATGCAAAGTCATAGAGAAGATTAAGGAGAGTGGTGGAACACCTAGAAAGACACAAGTTTATAAACGACAACCAGAATGGTTTCGGGGAAGGAAAATCCTGTGTCACAAACCTACTGGAGTTTTATGACAAGGTAACGAAAGTATGACACGAGAGAGAGGGTGGATAGACTGCATTTTCTTGACTGCAAGAAGGCCTTCGACACAGTTCCTCACAAGGGGTTTAAAGCAAAGCTAGAGGATCAGGCACACGTAACAGGAAAGGCACTGCAATGGATCAGAGAATAGCTGACAGGGAGGCAACAACGAGTCATGGTACGTGACGAGGTGTCAGAGTGGGCGTCTGTGACGAGCGGGGTTCCACAGGAGTCAGTCCTAGGACCTGTACTGTTTTTGGATATGTGAATGACATAACGGAAGGGATAAACTCAGAAGTGTCTATTTGCAGATGATTTAAGTTAATGAGAAGAATTAAATCGATGAGGATCAGGCAGGACTACAAAGAGACCTGACAGGCTACAAGCCTGGTCCAGCAACTGGCTCCTTCAATTTAACCCCGGCAAATGCAAAGTCATGAAGATCGTGAAGGGCAAAAAGACCGCAGACAGAGTATAGTCTAGGTGACAAAGACTGCAAACCTCACACAAGAAAAAGATCTTGGGTGAGTATAATACTGAACACATCTCCGGAAGTGCACATCAACCCGATAACTGCTGCAGCATATGGGCGCCTGGCAAACCTAAGAATAGCATTCCGAGACCTCAATAAGGAATCGTTCAAGACTCTGTACACCATGTACGTCAGGCCCATATTGGAGTATGCAGCACCAGTTTGGAACCCACACCCCGTCAAGCACGTCAAGAAATTAGAGAAGGTGCAAAGGTTTTCAACAAGACTAGTCCCAGAGCTAAGGGGAATGTCCTACAAGAATGGTTAATGGAAATCGGCCTGACGACACTGGAGGACAGGAGGGTTAGGGGAAAACATGAAAATACATATAAAATACTGCGAGGAATTGACAAGGTGGACAAAGGCAGGATGTTCCAGAGAGGGGACACAGAAACAAGGAGTCACAATTAGAAGTTGAAGACCCCGATTAGTTAAAGGGATGTTAAGAAGATTCTTTAGTCATAGAGTTGCAGGAAGGGAATAGTCTAAAAAGCGGTGTAGTGGAGGCAGGAACCATACATAGCTTTAAGACGAGGTTTGATAAAGGCCATGGAGCAGAAAGAGGCGGACCCGGAGCTATGACTCAACCTCTGCAACCACAAAAAGATATACAAACACACACACACACACTGACAAAATGGAGAGGTACAGAATATTTCAGAGAGGTGACAGGCACAGAGGTCAAATTGGGAAAATGAAAAATAGATGAGTCAGACGGGTGTTAGGAAGTATTTTTCAGTCATAGAATTGCGAAAGTGGAAGAATCTGGGGAGTAGTAATGCAGGAGTAACTATACATAGCTTTAAGAAGAGGAGAAAAACTATGGAGCAGGGAGAGAGTGAGCCTAAAGCGAAGGGCGGGGTCAGGCGTGAATCGACCCTGTAACCAGAAATGGGTGAGGGCATACACACAGTTGTACATAATGACCTATCAATCAAGGTAAAGTCCATCCAAAGTATCGCTTTATCCCCTCAATCGTTATCGTATTTATGATATTTTAGTTTCACTGGTTCTTGATTATTTCTGTCTATCTTCCTATTTTCCCCTATCATCCCCGTACCAACACCCCTTCCTAAATTTTCACCTATTCATCCTTCAACATTTCCCCATTTTTCCCCTTCATCATCTTGTTTTAACATTTCTTTCATTTTTACTTATACCCTTGCTCAACACCCCTTCCATTTTTTACCTATCATATCGCTAACATTCCCTCCCACATTTCCCCTATCATCATCCTGCTCAAACTTCCTTCCCACTTCACCATATCATTCCCAACATCCTTCCTCCCACCTTCACTTATATCATCCTGTCAAATTTTCCCAATTTTATCATCATCCCCCCCAAACATTTTTCCCACATTTTCACCTATATCATTCTGCTCAACATTCCCCCTCTTTCACCTATCATCATTCCTGCTCAACACCCTTCCCTTTAATTTCCCCACATCCCCCCAACACTCCTTCCCCCATTCACCCACATCCTCCCCTCAACACTCCTTTCCCCACTCCCTTCAATATCCCCTGTCAACACTCCTTTACCACTTACCTATATCCTGCCAACACTTTCCCACATTTCACCATCATCATTCCTCAACACTTTTCCAATCATTCATCATTTTCCCCTCAACATCCTTCTCACCATTTCACCTACACTCCTTTTTCAACACCCCTTCCCACCACTTTCCCCTATATCATCCTCCCTCAACACTTTTTCCATTTTCACCTAATACCCTTTCAACATTTTTCCTCCATTTCCCCTATATCATCCTGTCAACACTTCCCATTTCCCCTATCATCATCCTGCTCAACACCCCTTCCTACCCTTATTCATCCCCCTCCCCAGCATTTCCCTATCAAAAGCAACACTTCCTTCCTAAATTCAATTTTCATTGTTGCTAACTAGTGCAATGGATGATTGTTGACGAGGCTATGTAATATTTTTACATAATCAAAGTCCAGCTTCTTAAATGTGAGAAACAAAAAGGTTTTTTATTTCACTATATATCTTAACATTAATAACAAAATTTTTTCATAGCCTCGTGCCCAGTCCTGTGTTACCAACATTGATATATTGACTTTAGGAAGGGTTTTGGGAAGGGATTTGGATAGTGAAAGGAAAGGGGGGAGGAAATAGGGTGATGATAGGGAAGGTGACAGGAGGATGTTTAGGGGAGGGTGATGATAGCGAAGGTGACAGTAGGACTGTTTAGTAGGGTGATGATAGTGAAGGTGACATGAAATGTTTAGGTAGGGGTGATGATAGGGGAAGGTGACAGTGAGGAATGTTTAGGTAGGGGGGATAGTCGAAGGTGAAGTGAAAATGTTTAGGTAGGGTGATGATAGTCGAAGGTGACAGGGGGACTGTTTAGGTAGGGTGATGATAGGTGAAGGTGACAGGAGATGTTTTGGAGGGTGTTTTTCGAATGACAGAGGGCTGTTTGGTAGGGTGATGATAGTCGAAGGTGACAGGGGATGTTAGAGGGATATAGGGAAGGGACGGAGGACTGTTTGGGGGGTGATGATAGTCGAAGGTGACAGTGAGGACTGTTTAGGTAGGGTGATGATAGGGAAAAGGGCAGGAGGATGTTTAGGTAGGGTGATAAGTCGAAGGTGACAGTGAGGACTGTTTAGGTAGGGTGATGATAGTCGAAGGTGACAGGAGGACGTTTAGGTAGGGGGAATAGGGGAAGGTGACAGTGAGGAGTGTTTAGGTAGGGTGATAATAGCGAAGGTGACAGGGGGACTGTTTAGGTAGGGGGATGATAGGCGAAAGTGACAGGAGAACTGTTTAGGTAGGGTGATGATAGGCGAAGGGACAGGAGGACTGTTTAGGTAGGGTGATGATGGGGAAAGGGGACAGGAGGACTTTTAGGTGGGTGATGATAGGTAAGGTGACAGGGGGGATTTTAGGGAGGGGTGGGGGGAAGGGGCATGGGACTGTTTGGTAGGGTGATGATAGGAAGGTGACAGTGAGGACTGTTTAGGTGGGTGATGAAGGGAAGGGAAGTGAGAATGTTTGGGGAGGGGATGATAGGGAAGGTGACAGTGGGATGTTTGGTTGAGAACAAGGGAAAATTTTAGGTGGGGAGTGGGAAGGTGAAGGGGGGGTTTTAGGTAGGGGATAAAACGAGGAGGGTGGGTAGATTGGGGCAAATTTTAGGAGGGTGATGATATAAGGGAAGGGATGTTTAGGGGGTGATGATAGGTGACGGTGATAGGAGGAGTTTTTAAAAAAGGGTGATGATAGGTGAAGGTGAAGTGAGGAGGAGGGGGGGGTGAAAAAGGGAAGGTGACGGGGGAAAAATTTTTGGGGTAGGGTGATGATAGGTAAGGGACAGGGGGTTTTAGGTAGGGTGATGATGGTGAAGGTGACAGTGAGGGGTTTTAGGTAGGGTAAAATAGGTAAGGGAAGGGGGATGTTTGGTAGGGTGATGATAAGTGAAGGTGAGGGGGAAAATAAAACATAAGCAGAAAGATCCTTTAGAAAGTTCCCCACGCAGTGGGCTTTATCGAGTCACAGACAGATCTACCTGGAAAATGAGCAAATGGAGAAATTAGGGTACAGCCAGGGTGGAGAATGCTGGGTCAGGTGGAGAAAGCTGCATGTGACAGTCTTAAAGGTAGTGTGATAGTTAAAAACATTGTGTATTAAAGGACCTGCAGTGTTCCATTCTTGAGCGGTGGGAAGCGTTGGAAGTTTTTTGGCAATAGGTTCAGCTATGTTGTAGAAGCCGTTGTTCTGGTTGAAGTTTTGGATATACAGATGAGTGATGATTCTAGGATTCTTCGGTATTGCGTGTTGTCTTTTCTGGCGATGAGTCTTGCGTTTCTGTAGTTGATTAAATGGTTGTGTAATTTCGGTGTTGAACACAGGCATTTCTGAGTCGTCAGATCTGCCTGCGTACTGGTGTTCTGAAATGCGTGTTTGTAGGTCTCTGGATGTTTCGCCAACGTATAATTTGCTGCAGCCATTACAAGGATTGTGTATACCCCTGCCGTGGATTGAAGCTTTTCCTGTCTGTTACTGGTAATGTCCTTGATGGTGGTGGATGTGGAGGTGGATACTCGGAATGAGGTCTTAGAAAAATGTTGGAAACTTGTTTGGAAATGGAGTTGGTGGGAAGGACTATGTATCTCTTCTCAGCAGTGTCTTCTCTGGGTGTGTTGAAGATGTTTAATGCCCGTCGTCTGCAGTCTCTAATGAAGTGACGAGGATAGTGAAGTTTGGAAAACTTGTTCAATGAGGGAGCATTCTTCTTCAAAGAATTCACTGCTGCAGATTCTGAGTGAGCGCAGGAAAAAGCCTATAATTACACCACGTTTAATTTTGTGTCGTGGTGAGAGTAGAAGTGGAGAAGATCGTGTTGATTGGTAGGTTTTCGATAGACTTTAAAACGAAGTTCATGGTCAGCTTTGTAGAGAAGAACATCAAGGAAAGGAAGAGTGTTGTCGACTTCTTCTTCTAGTGTAAACTGGATTGATGGCTCAACCTGGTGAGTTCGTGTTGGAGAGCTTGAACGTTGAAGCGTCTGGAGTATGATGAGAATGTCGTCAACATAACGAAGCCAGGTGACAGAGAAGACAACACGCAATACCGAAGAATCCTGGAATCATCACTCATCTGTATATCCAACAACTTCAACCAGAACAACGGCTTCTACAATATAGCTGAACCTATTGCCAAGAAACTTCTTCAACGCTATCCCACCTAGAACTCAAGAATGGTACACTGCAGGTCCTTTAAGTCACACAATGTTTTTAACTATCACACTACCTTTAAGACTGTCACATGCAGCTTTCTCCACCTGACCCAGCATTCTCCACCTGACTGTACCCTATATATATCTCCATGTTGCTCATTTTCCAGGTAGATCTGTCTGTGACTTTCGATAAAGCCTGCGTGGGCGAAACGTTGTCAATAAAGGATCACATTATACTGCTTATGTGTTTATTTTTCCATTGTGTCGGTATTTTATACCATTTATTTCAAGGTGATAGGGAGTAGTGTTGAGGGTGATGATAGGTGAAGGTGAGTGTTTTTCATATTATTAGCTATTTTTTAATAAGAGACGACAATATAACCAAACCACGTCCAGCCTAACCTGACCTGACCTACACTTTACCTAACATTAACAAGTTAATCGAGAAATTTGTTCAAAATCTTATGTGAAAAAATCATAGGGGCTGGGACGTTGTGTAGTTTTAAAAATAGGTTATATAAATATATGAGTGGGTGTGGGTGGGTGTGAGTTGGACCTGACTAGCTTGTGCTACTAGGTCAGATGCCGTACTAATTCATTAAGTGGAAGTGACCTGACTACCTGGAGTTTACCTGAGAGGGTTAACTCCAGGTGGTCGGGTCTAAGCCGGGAGTGATGGACTTGCCTCGTATGTGTCAGTAGGCCTGCTGCAGTGTTCCTTTTTCTTATGTTCTTATGTTCTTAGAGAATGTACAGAGAACCTTTTCTGCACATATAAGTTCCATCAAGCACCTTAACTACTGGGAATGCCTGGAAGCACTTGACTTGCACTCACTGGAGAGTAGGCGAGAGAGATACATCATAATCTACACCTTCTAAAATCCTAGAGAGACTGGTCCCTAATCTGCACACAGAAACCTCTCCGGACGAAAGCAAAAGACTTGGCAAGCAATGCAATATACACCCAATGAAAAGTAGGGACACCATTAGTACACTAAGAGAAAACACAGTAAGTGTCTGGGGCCCAAGACTGTTCAACAGCCTCCCCAGCCATAAGGGAATTACTAATAAACCCCTGGCTGCCTTCAAGAGGAGCTGGACAGATATTTAAAGTCAGTACCGGATCAGCCGGGCTGTGGTCGTCCGTTGGATAACGTGCGGCCAACATGGAAGCCTGGTCATGGACCGGCCGAGGGGCGTTGATGACCGGAATACCCTCCTTCAACTGACTGTGATTTGATAACTAATAGTCTGCTAGTACTGACTGTGATTAAATAACTGATAGTCTCCTGGTACCGACGGTGACTAGATAGCTGATAGTCTCACAGTACTGACGGTGACTTGAACATTGTAACAAACGACTTAGAATAGAAAACATGAATTTAAAACCTAATGGAAGTTTGGGACTCTGAAATATTTTGATGTATGTGGTGGAAATGATATTCTTCCGGTGTGCTAGACTCCCGGACAAAGCCTCCGTTGGTTCCCTTCCTCACAAGTGTTCCGTAACAGGTCTTCAGTAAGAGGTTTGTGTCATGTGTTCTTGTCGTACCCAGATGGTGTTCAGGTAACATGTTGGTCAATGACTTTGTTATTTGTTGACGTTGCTAGGTGATGAATGGTGGCGGTAGGAAGCAGGTAAGGGAGGGAGTAGTTGAGGGAGGAAGCAGGTGAAGCAGTAGGTGAGTGAGGAAGCAGGTGAGGGCGTAGGTGAGTAATGAAGCAGGTGAAGGAAGAAGTAGGTGAGAAATGAAGCAGGTGAAGGAAGAAGTAGGTGAGACAGTAACCAGGTGAGGCAAAAATCAGGTGAGGCAGGAAGTAGGTGAGGTAAAAAGCAGGTGCGGCAAAAAGCAGGTGAGGCAGGAAGCGGGTGGGGCAGCAAGCAGGTCAAGAAGTCCAGCAGAAATCCCTCCCATTATCAATAACACACAGTACCAGGAACACACCTTCCTGGTTATTTTGGACGAGACAGAATATCCACCATCAACACAGACGGTGATTCAAATAATGTTAATATTTACAGATCAATATCTAATCTACCAATACTATCAGAAATGTTTGAGAAAGTAATCCACATGAAACTTAACGAGGACACTATTTTAGTTTTCTCAGTCTGAATTAAAACAAATAAAACATAGATAAAGCAAAATGGAGAGTATTTGGTGCTACTGATACGACACTTGACTGGAATGAGTATCTTATTTGTTTTATCTGGGGAAGGTTTTGATGCAATATCCTTCTGCACAGACTTAAGGCACCGCTGAGTCAGAGGTTATACACACAACTACTTCAGATCCTACCACATTACGAGGCTCCAGCGTGTAAACATTGATGGCACTACTGCCGTCTACTCTACCAGTTAATACAAGGGCGATGAGTTAGACACTTGACCAGCACTTGGGTATATCTATTGTGGAAACGTTTCGCTAACCAGTCCATCAATTATGATTGATGGACTGATCAACTCTTCAGGCTGGGGGACTGATTATTCAAACTCATTCTGATCTTCAACCATTCTTCTCTGAATTGGACTGAGGAAGCCACTAGTTGACGAAGCGTTACCACAATAAAGATACCCAAGTGGTTCGTACTTTGGGACTACGTGCGGCCAGCAGTACCAGCCTCGTTGATCAGGCCCTGACCCACCGGGAGGCCTGGTCGTGGACCGGCCCCGGGGGCGTTGACCCCGGAATGCCCTCCAGGTAGGTAGAATACAATAGGCCTCTCAGTAAGTCATTCCGAGGCCTCTCCTGTCCCTTCTCTACATCAACACTCCTCGTGTTGCCTACATCAACACTCCTCGTGTTGCCTACATCAACACTCCTCGTGTTGCCTACATCAACACTCCTCGTGTTGCCACTAAACACCTGAAACCCATCTCGTTGATGACGCTATCTTTGTTATATTAGGACCCTTTCATATTAATATTGTAGTTAATGTAAGGGTTAAGAAAAAGTCTTGGCCTTATTTATGAAACGCAGACTTACTCTAAATATAGAAAACAAAATTTATATCATTTTAGGACTACACTAACCTTCAGTTAGATATTAAAGTTAATTATGCCGAAATAGAGAAAACGAAGAAGGGAAATTCCCAGGCAAAATTGTCGACAATAAATATTAATTAAGAGCTCATATCCAGCACATATTTAGCAAAAGTTTCAAAAACAGAAGGTGAACTCTCTCAACTTTGCCATTATCTTGCCCAGGCTACGTTTCTAGCTAGCCCTTTACTTCCTCTCGTTTATCCCTATCTCACATCATCTGGGGAGGTACTTCAGCAACCCACTACAATCTAATCGGCACTCAACAAACGCGGCTATCAGAACCATCACAACCTCAAACTATAAGTCCCACTCTACGCTTTTGTCCACGTTTCTAAACATTCTAGATATTAGTACCATTCATTTTTTTTTTCATCTCAACATGTAGAGTCAAGTCTTCAGAACAGACGGTTCAAGCGGGAAAAACATTTTTTTTTTATTATTAAAACATCGGCCGATTCCCACCAAGGCAGGGTGGCCCGAAAAAGAAAAACTTTCATCATCATTCACTCCATCACTGTCTTGCCAGAGGGGTGCTTTACACTACAGTTATAAAACTGCAACATTAACACCCCTCCTTCAGAGTGCAGACACTGTACTTCCCATCTCCAGGACTCAAGTCCGGCCTGCCGGTTTCCCTGAATCCCTTCATAAATGTTACCTTGCTCACACTCCAACAGCACGTCAAGTATTAAAAACCATTTGTCTCCATTCACTCCTATCAAATACGCTCACACATGCTTGCTGGAAGTCCAAGCCCCTCGCACACAAAACCTCCTTGATATTCCTCGCTTTCCTTTGAACCTATATAGAAACTCTAAGCACATAAAAGGTCCAAAATTCTTGAGTATATCTTATTGTTTGAAATAAAAAATTAGCTACTAAAATAGTTGTTTTTCAGTAATTAAATTTTCCACCCCTTGAAAATAATGTCTTTAACTACTGATTTTACTACTGTTGTTTACTATTATTATTAAAATTAAATATTACCACTAGAGTTATTATGATGGTAAACCCTTTAACACCGTAATCGTAAAGTATTAACCATACATTTATTTTGCCTTTTATACCCCTAATCTTGTGTTTTTTAATTTTGCCTAATCAATTAATTTTCTTATTTATATTTGTAAGTCTGCTGAAGAGGACCTCAGTTTATAGTTTACTGAAGAGGACCTCACTTTGTTAGTCTGCTGAAGAGGACCTCAGCTGTCAGTATGCTGAAGAGGGTTTCAGTTGTAGGCCGAGATATACAGCACAATCAAACTTTGGAAGTCAGGTACTTTATAACATGACATGACATGACTGATGGGGCAGGTGTAGCGAAGCACATCAATGCACGAACTGACAACAAACGTCGGAAAAAGCACGGTGTTCCCAGAGGATGCATTGTCTCATGAACGCTTACTATAAACCCGTGTACTTATGAACGAACTCCATTGATGTTTTTGATACTATGAGTGTAAACATGAGGGTCAGAGACAACATTGATGTTTTTGATACTATGAGTGTAAACATGAGGGTCAGAGACAATATTGATGTCTTTATGTTGCTGTGTTGACGTGAAGGTTACACATATTACATCATCTTTTCGAAATAGTGAGGGAAAGAGAGATTGGGAGGGAGTGATATAGAGATAGCGATAAGGAAATAGAGACATTTCTGTGGTCAGGCAGTACAGTATTTTACGTCCGGGGAATTTTTGATGAGATCATCTCTTTCCTTTTCTCTCTCTCTCTCTCTCTCTCTCTCTTTTTCTCTCTCTCTTCTCTCTCTCTTCTCTCTTCTCTCTCTCTCTCTCTCTTCTTTTTTATCTATCTATCTATCTATCTATCTATCATATATATATATATATATATATATATATAGTATACTATATGTATGTATATATATTAACAAGTCGGCCGTCTCCTACCGAGGCAGGGGTGACCCAAAAGAAAGAAAATCCCCAAAAAAGAAAATACTTTCATCATCATTCAACACTTTCACCTCACTCATACATAATCCTGTCTTTGCAGAGGCGCTCAGATACGACAATTTAGAAGCCCCTCCAAACTGCCTATATCCCAAACCCTTCCTGCAGGCATGTGTGTGTGTGTGTGTGTGTGTTGTTGTATGTGTGTATGTGTGTGTGTGTGCGTGTGTGTGTGTGTGTGTGTGTGTGTGTGTGTATGTACTCACCTAATTGTACTCACCTAATTGTGGTTGCAGGGGCCGAGACTCAGCTCCTGGCCCCGCCTCTCGCTGTCTGCTACTGGGTCTCTGCTCTCCCTGCTCCATGAGCTTTATCATACCTTGTCTTAAAACTATGTATGGTTCCTGCCTCCACTATATCATTCTCTAGTCCATTCCACTTCCTGACTACTCTGTGGCTGAAGAAATGTTTCCTGACATCCCTTTGACTCATCTGAGTCTTCAGCTTCCAGTTGTGTCCCCTTGTTTCTGTGTTCCCTCTCTGAAACAACCTGTCACTATCTACCTTGTCAATTCCCCGCAGTATTTTGTATGTCGTTATATGTCTCCTCTGACCCTTCTTTCCTCCAGTGTTGTTAGTCCTATTTCCTCAGCCTTTCTTCATAAGACAGACCCCTGAGTTGTGGAACTAACCTTGTCGCAAACCTTTGCACTTTCTCTAGTTTTTTGACGTGCTTGACCAGGTGTGGGTTCCAGACTGGTGCTGCATACTCTAGTATGGGCCTGACGTATACGGTATACAGTGTCTTGAACGATTCCTTGTTAAGGTAACGGAACGCTAATCTTAAGTTTGCCAGTCGCCCATATGCTGCCGCGGTTATCTGGTTGATGTGTGCTTCCGGAGACGTGCTTGGTGTTATACTCACCCCAAGGTCTTTCTCCTTTGTTGAGGCTTGTAGCCTTTGTCCACCTAGCCTGTACCTGTCAGCGGTCTTCTTTGCCCTTCTCCGATCTTCATGATTTTGCATTTGGTGGGGTTAAATTGAGAAGCCAGTTGCTTGACCAGATGTCAAGCTTGTCCAGGTCACTTTGAAGTCCTGCTTGGTCTTCATCCGATGTGATTCTCCTCATTAATTTCACATCATCTGGAAAAGAGACACTTCTGAGTCTATCCCATCCGTCATGTCATTCACATATAGCAAGAATAGCACTGGTCCTAGGACTGACCCCTGCGGTACACCGCTCGTCACAGGCGCCCACTGTGATACCTCATCACGCACCATGACCCGTTGTTGCCTCCCTGTGAGGTATTCCCTGATCCATTCCAGTGCCCTTCCTGTTATACACGCTTGGTCTTCCATCTTTTTACTAATCTCATGTGAGGAACTGTGTCAAAGGCCTTCCTGCAGTCCAAGAAAATGCAGTCAACCCACCCTTCTCTCTCTTGCCTTACCTCTGTTACTTTTTCATAGAACTCCAGGAGGTTTGTTACACAGGATTTGCCTTCCCTGAAACCGTGCTGTCTGGCGTTGATTAACCTGTTCTGCTCCAGATGCTCCACCATTCTTTTTCTGATGATTTTCTCCAAGACTTGCACACTATACATGTAAGTGACACCGGTCTGTAGTTTAGTGCCTCTTTTCTGTCTCCTTTTTAAAGATGGGGACTACGTTGGCCTTTTTCCATATCTCAGGTAGCTGCCCAGTTTCAAGGGATGTGTTGAAAATTTTGGTAAGTGGCACACTCAGAACCTCAGCTCCTTCCCGAGGACCCATGGTGAGATATTGTCCGGACCCATTGCCTTTTTAGGTATCAAGGTCACTGAGTAACTGCTTCACCTCCCCTCAGATGTGTGTATACCCTCCAGCACTCGACATCCTTGTTGGTGATGCACCCCGTCCTGTCTACCCAACTGCCTCCCTTCCTCCACTGTGAATACTTCCCTAAACTCCCAGTTGAGTCCCCACATACCTCTTGATCATACTTGTGAGTTCCCCATCTTCCCTCCTCAGCCTTATCACCTGATCCTTTACTGTTGTCTTCCTTCTGATGTGGCTGTACATCAGTTTCGGGTCAGACTTGACTTTCGATGCTATGTCGTTTTCGTACTGTTTCTGGGCCTCCCTCCGTACCTGTGCATACTGTTTCTAGCTCTTCGACTAATCTCCTTGTTTGCTTGGGTTTTTTTGCCTTCTGTACCTTTTCCATTCTCTACTCTGAGTCTTTGCCCCTACATCTTTGGGTAAAACTAGGGCTCTTTCTTGTCTTCCCATTTATTCTTTTTCCTTTGGGTATAAACCGTTCCTCTGCCTCCTTGCACTTTGTCGCTACGTATTTCATCATTTCATTTACTGACTGTCCTTCCATTTCCCTTTCCCACAGAATCTCCTGCAGGAAATTCCTCATACCTGTGTAGTCCCCTTTTATAGTCTGGTATGTCTCTTTCAGCACCATTTTCCCTCTCACCTGTAGCTCTACTATGTACTCAAAGCTCAGCACCATATGGTCACTGGCTCCCAGGGGCTCTCGTGTGTTATGTCCTCGATATCTGAGCTATTCAGGGTGAATACAAGGTCCAGCCTTGCTGGTTCGTCCTCTCCTCTATCTCTGGTCGTGTCCCTGACATGTTGGTGCATCAGGTTTTCCAGTACCACGTCCATCATCTTGGCTCTCCAGTTTCTGGACCCCCACGTGGTTCTTGGTTCTCCCAGTCGATCTCTTTGTGGTTGAAATCGCCCATGACCAGTAACTTCGCTCTGCTCATGTGCCTTTTCTTGCCACCTCCGCCAAGGTGTCCACCATTGCTCTGTTGTTCTCGTCATTTTCCCTTTCTCCTGGCCTCCTGCAGTTTTGTGGTGGGTTGTACATCACTGCAATGACTATCTTGTGCTCCTGTAGACTGGATGGTACCTACTATAAAGTCCCTTTCTCTACACACCTCCATTCCTGCCATTTCCTCAAATCTCCAATGATTCCTTACAGCAGTGCGACCCTCCTCCCCCTGCTCCTTCTATTTTTCCTCAGGATCTGATATCCTTGTGGGAAGATTGCATCTGATATTGCCTCATTTAGTTTAGTTTCTGTGACTGCTATGATGTCTGGGGACATTTCTCCTATTCTTTCATTCCACTCTTCATACTTATTTGTGATTCCATCTGCATTTGTGTACCAAACCTTCAGCCTCGTTTCCAATCGTGGCCCTAGGGGGATCTTGGCTGGATGGGGGGTGATTGCAGGGTTCCCATGGAGGGTTGTTGCATGGGTGGGGGGTTGTATGGTTGGGGTGTGGTCTGATTGGGTGGGGTTTGTGATGGGGTGGGGTAGTGGTGATGATGGGTTTAGGGTTGCTGGGGTGGGGACAGGGGACATGATGTGTGTGTGCGATGTTAAACTATATGGTTGCCGTTGGGTTGCTGTGGTTTGAGGCCCTCCGTGAGTGCTTCCGGTGGGTGTGGTTGTCTTGCTTGGGCCTGGTGCCCCTGTACCTCGCTGTCTCCATCTCTCTCCTCCCTTCGCTTTAACCTCCCCCTTTTGGGCCTCCCTTTCTTCCTGTGTTCTGTCCCGATCTAGGTATACATCGTGGTACTCCTGGCTTGCCCTCAGCCGTGCTTTCTCTTGTAGGATCATGGTACGGGCTGATTCTGCATTGAAGATTACTTTGAGGGGTCCGATTTCTTCCCCTTGTGTACCACCCGATTCTCCGAAAATTTGTCACCTGGGACGTGTCTCCCCTGTTGCTAGCATAATACCTATAATCCTTTCCTTCTCCTCCTGTTTCCTTCTGTCATGGGTGACCCCTTGACTTCCTTAAGGCCGAGATAAAGATGGACTTCTCCTTTCCTCCTCCCACTGTGTCTCCCCTTTTCCTCATCAGAGATGCATTAGCATCTTCCGGTTCTGTCATGGTTGTAGCCCCTGTGTTCCTCTGTGTGTCTGGCCTACTCATTTGCCCAAGTCCACTGCTGTATATTGTTAGCCTCTGCGTTTAGTGCACCTGCGGCTTTGACTACCCTCTCATGTGTTGTTACTGTGCCCTCATGCTTTGCTTCTGTGGAGCCCTTCTTGTCCCTGGTCGCTTTATCTATATCCCTCTCATGTGGTGTTAGTATCCTACTCATCTTGTATCGGACCCCATGTGTGTCTGACAGTGCCTGAGCATAAAGAGTTCTTTTTCTCCGCATTCCCTATGACTGTGTCAGATGCCCCACGTGTTTTTTTGTAGTGCCTGTGCATACAAGAGTTCTTTTGTCTTCTCAATCCCTTTGATAGGTGTTGGTATCCTGCTCCTCTTGTTTCGGGCCCCACTTGTGTCTGGCAGTGCCTGAGCGTTCAAGAGCTCTTCTCCTTTCTCTGCATTCCCTTTGGCTGTGTCTGATGCACACGCTCCAAGCACCGATTCTGAACAGGTACTTGCATCTCTACTCTGCATCAGGCTCTGCAGCTTCACTTCTAAGATCTGGATCTTGTCTTCTGCATTTTTGACTTGCATTTCCCATTTTCTGCTCTCCTCAGCGATCCTCCTCTCCATTCCCTCGCTGATCATCAATATCCTCCTCTCCCATTCCTTTGTGTGTGTGTGTGTGTGTGCGTGTGTGTGTGTGTGTGTGTGTGTGTGTGTGTGTACTCAACTAGTTGTACTCACCTAGTTGTGGTTGCAGGGGTCAAGTCACAGCTCCTGGCCCCGCCTCTTCACTGGCCGCTACTGGGTCACACTCCCTGCGCCATGAGCTTTATCATACCTGTGTGTGTGTGTATGTATGTGTGTGTGAGTGTGTGTGTGTGTGTGTGTGTGTGTGTGTGTTTGTGTGTGTATGTGTTTTGTGTGTGTGTGTGTATGTGTGTGTGTGTGTGTGTATGTACTCACCTAATTGTACTTACTAAATTGTGGTTGCTGGGTCGAAACTCAGCTCCTGGCCCCACCTCTTCACTGATCGCTACTGGGACCCTCTCTCCTGCCCATGAGCTTTATCATACCTCGTCTTAAAGCTATGTATGGTTCCTGCCTCCACTACATCACTTGCTAGACTATTTCACTTCCTGACAACTCTATGACTGAAGAAATACTTCCTAACGTCTCTTGACTCATCTGAGTCTTCAACTTCCAATTGTGACCCCTTCTTTTGTGTCCCCTCTCTGGAACATCCTGTCTCTATCCACCATGTCTATTCCACGCAGTATTTTATGTCGTTATTATGTCTCCCTTAACCCTCTTGTCCTCCAGTGTTGTCAGGCCGATTTCCTTAAACTTTCTTTTCGAAGGACATTCCCTTAGCTCTGGAACTAACCTTGTCGCAAACCTTTGAACTTTCTAATTTCTTGTCGTGCTTGCCAGGTGTGGGTTCCAAACTGGTGCTGCATACTCCAGTATGGACCTGAGGTACACGATGTACAGTGTCTTGAACGATTCCTTACTAAGGTATCGGAACGCTATTCTCAGGTTTGCCAGTCGCCCATATGCCCTCAGCAGTTATCTGGTTGATGTTGCTTCCGGAGACGTGCTCGGTGTCATACTTCACCCCAAGATCTTTCTGTCTGTGGTCTTTTTGCCCGTCCCCGATCTTCTCACTGATCCTCATCTGATTAAATTCTCCTCATTAACTTCACATCATCTACGAACAGGACACTGTGTGTGTGTGTGTGTGTGTGTTTGTGTGTGTGTGTGTGTGTGTGTGTGTGTGTGTGTATGTGTGTGCGTGTGAGTGTGCACTCACCTATTTGTACTCACCATTTGTGGTTGCAGGAGTCGTGTGTGTGTGTTTGGTGTGTGTGTGTGTGTGTGTGTGTGTACTCACCTAATTGTACTCACCTAATTGTGGTTGCAGGGGTCGAGACTCAGCTCCTGGCCCCGCCTCTTCGCTGTCTGCTACTGGGTCTTGCTCTCCCTGCTCCATGAGCTTTATCATACCTCGTCTTAAAACTATGTATTTCCTGCCTCCACTATATCTTCCTCTAGACTATTCCACTTCCTGACTACTCTGTGGCTGAAGAAATGCTTCCTAACATCCTTTTGACTCATCTGAGTCTTCAGCTTCAGTTGTGTCCCCTTGTTTCTGTTTTCCCTCTCTGGAACATCCTGTCACTGTCTACCTTGTCAATTCCCTGCAGTATTTTGTATGTCGTTATCATGTCTCCTCTGACCCTTCTTTCCTCCAGTGTTGTTAGTCCTATTTCCCTCAACCTTCCTTCATAAGACAGACCCCTGAGTTGTGGAACTAGCCTTGTCGCAAACCTTGCACTTCTCTAGTTTCTTTACGTGCTTGACCAGGTGTGGGTTCCAGACTGGTGCTGCATATTCTAGTATGGGCCTGACGTACACGGTATACAGTGTCTTGGACGATTCTTGTTAAGGTAACGGAACGCTAATCTTAGGTTTGCCAGTCCCCATATGCTGCCGCAGTTATCTGGTTGATGTGTGCCTCGGAGACGTGCTTGGCGTTATACTCACCCCAAGGTCTTTCTCCTTTGCCGAGGTTTGTAGCCTTTGTCCGCCTAGCTTGTACTCTGTCAGCGGTCTTTTTGCCCTCTTCCGATCCTCATGACTTTGCATTTGAGGGATTGAATTCGAGAAGCCAATTCTAGACCAGATGTCGATTGTCCAGGTCTGTTTGCAGCCCTGCCTGGTCCTCTTCCGATGTGATTCTCCTCATTATTTTCACATCATCCGCGAATAGAGACACTTCTGAGTCTATCCCGTCCGTCATGTGTGTGTGTGTGTGTGTGTGTGCGATCTTGCTTATCCATTTTTTTTTTACTTTGACAGCAGTATTCTTGCTGTTCCTTCACTTGGTAATATATACATCTGATATCTCACAGAAAGTTGTCAGCAGTGTGGCCCTTTAGTGACAGCACGAGCACTGCCTAGGTGCCCTGAGGGAGGGAGGTTCTCCTATTTCCTGAGTCTCTTGTGTTTAGTGACTGATTTCTTTGTAAGGTTTGTTGCTGCTGAGGCTGATGATTATGTACCTGGTGGGCACTTGCTTGAGGATGTGCTAGTGAGAGATGAGACATCTAGGGGTGACTGCCTCTCTCTCTCTCTCTCTTTACAGCAGGGTTTTACAAGGTTAGTATAAGGTTCTAAACTTTATTTACAAGCTAACAGCTGTTACCACATTAGCTCATTTGAAAACATTTTTATTATTATGAGACATACAAACAGGGAGCAGAATAAAGTGAAGCCATCTGTGGGCCAGCAGTCTGAGTTGGTCAACTGACTTGATTTCGGTGATATCATTATGAAGTGTGAACATGTTTCAGACTCGATTCACACTAGAATAAATGAACTCAGATGAAGTGATGTTCTAGAGAAGAATACAGAGGTAGTTGCTGTTTGCTGCCCGTCTTCTTGTGTAACAGCCCACTTTCTAGGTGTCTTCGGAGCGGAGCCAAGTGTGGTACTTTGACAATGTTAGCCTTGTACATAACAAGAAGACCACCCACATCCCTCTTGTGTTGAAGGATCTCCTGAAATAACATCTATCCAGGCTGGGTCCAGACGGAGAGCAGGCAGTCCAAAAGTGGAGCATACTCAAGGTGTGAGATACTTGTGCCTCATACAGAATCTATCATCCTCTAATGTCGAGCAAATGCGAGATACGTCGAAGTGATGTAAGCCACTTTGCAAGATTTACAACGTGGTTCTTCATGGTCAGTTTGGAATCAAATTTCACCCCAATGTTATCAACTTCATCCCCGATTAATTATCATTGCTCTTCCATTCATTCTTACCACTGCTCCAGCATTACCATCATGGTGCCTAGACCATCATCATTTGTGTTTTCATGGGCAAATGTGATTTGCCATCGTTTTCCCCAGGCTGATATAGGTGTAAGCTGGTGAATGATGTAACTTAGAGCAGTTTGAAATTTCTCTCTTGGATAAGTAAATGTCAGAATACAGTCGTCTGCATATGCATGAGATTCTGGGAAAAGAAGAAGGTTATTGAAGCAGACATTACATAACTATGGACCAAGCACACTTCTCTGTGGAACACTTGCACAATAAAGTATTTAGGTGACTCTGTCCTGTTGAGAACTACCCTTAGAGATCTACCTTGAAGGGAAGCATTGTGCAGAATCAGGACTCTCAGTATTTGCAGTTTTGCCAAGAGGCCCTGGTGCCATACTCAGTCGAAATCACCATGTCCAGTGCTACTACAGAGCTGACCTTGGATTCATCCAGTGACTGGTGCCACAGACTGAGAGGATTAACAGCATCAGCAGCAGAGTGACCTTTTCTGAAGCCATATTGACGGTCATAAAGAAGCGAGTGGTAGTCGAAAAATGCTGTCATCTGTCTGTCTGTCTGTCTGTCAATCTTCTCTCTCGCTCTCTCACTCTTGCTCTCTCTCCGCTCTCTCCCCTTCTCCCTCACTCTCCTCAACTCTTTCTTCCCTCACCCGTCCCTTCCTCTCACCGCTCTCTTCCCATCCCCCTCTCTTCCCCACGCAGTTCTCCCCGTCACCCCTCTCCCCTATCATCATTCTAAACTTGTGTATGATAAGATGGGAGATAGTACTGACGTAAATCATTGTTATAGACTCTATAACCTTTGGTTTGTGCGCTGTTTGAGCGAGGAGGGTCGAGGCCTGGGCCCTTGTTTCTCATTACTGGTTTATTGTCACTCCAGCCCTGCCATACCTTCTCTTAAAACGAAGTAACGAAGTTTGCCTTCTAAACTTCCGTATCCAGTTCATTACCAAATTGAACTTAATAATTCATCTTGAGTGCTAAACCCAGGTGGGTTACACAGGGCAAGATGTGGTGGAGGCTCGATCCTCCGTCTGCTGAGCGCCAGACAGTGCGCTTCCAATATGTACTTCCTAATATCCAAGTGACGTCAGCACGTACACCACCAGTGTGTGAGGACGTCAGCACGTACACCACCAGTGTTGTGAGGACGTCAGCACGTACACCACCAGTGTTGTGAGGACGTCAGCACGTACACCACCAGTGTTGTGAGGACTTCAGCACGTACACCACCAGTGTTGTGAGGACTTCAGCACGTACACCACCAGTGCTGAGAGGACGTCAGCAGTACACCACCAGTGTTGATAGGACGTCAGCACGTACACCACCAGTGTTGTGAGGACGTCAGCACGTACACCACCAGTGTTGTGGAGGACTTCAGCACGTACACCACCAGTGTGGTGAGGACGTCAGCACGTACACCACCAGTGTTGTGAGGACGTCAGCACGTACACCACCAGTGTTGTGAGGACGTCACACGTACACCACCAGTGTTGTGAAGACGTCAGCACGTACACCACCAGTGTTGTGAGGACGTCAGCACGTACACCACCAGTGTTGAGAGGACGTCAGCACGTACACCACCAGTGTTGTGAGGACGTCAGCACGTACACTACCAGTGTTGTGAGGACGTCAGCACGTACACCACCAGTGTTGTGAGGACGTCAGCACGTACACCACCAGGTGTGAGGACTTCAGCACGTACACCACCAGTGTTGTGAGGACGTCAGCACGTACACCACCAGTGTTGTGAGGACGTCAGCACGTACACCACCAGTGTTGTGAGGACTTCAGCACGTACACCACCAGTGTAGTGAGGACGTCAGCACGTGTGTACACACCCACGACATCACAAGAGTTTCCAGGGGTTAAATCATAGCTCCTGGTCCTGTGGGCGTTAGCAGGCGCGCCTCCATCTCTCCCTCATTTCATAACACCCACACCTTCCTCCTCCTCCCCTCCCTCCCTCCCGCTGACCACAGTTATGTAAGGACATTAATAACGAATGGGAGACGAGAGGAGAGGAGAGGAGAGGAGAGGAGAGGAGGGGGAGATTGAGAGAGGGAAGGGACAAGGGCTGACAGTTGGTAACTAGTACACTGCAGTACGACGAGGTACGGGTTCAACTTTGTGTTGTGACAGTCCAGCTTCTCTATATACATACATATATACATTACATACATACATACATACACAGGTTATGTATACCAAGAGCGTGTATATGTTAAAAGTTTATTTTAACCCCTGTTTTTGGGATTAAGGTAGTCTTGTCTACACCAGACTCGTCTAAACCCGACTCGTCTACACCAGACTCGCCTACACCAGACTCGTTTACACTAAACTCGTCTACACCAAACTCGTCTACACCAGACTCTTTTTTACACCAGACTCGTCTACACCAGACTCTCCACACCAGACTCGTCTACACCAGACTCGTCTACACCAGACTCATCTACACCAGACTCGTCTACACCAGACTCGTTACACCAGACTGTCACACCAGACTCGTCACACCAGACTCGCCCACACCAGACTCGTCTACACCAGACTCGCCTACACCAGACTCAGTCTACACCAGACTCGTCTACACCAGACTCGTCTACACCAGACTCGTCACACCAGACCGCCCACACCAGACTCGTCTACACCAGACTCGTCTACACCAGACCCCGCACCCAGACTCCTCTACACCAGACCCCGTCACACCAGACTCGCCTACACCAGACTCGTCTACACCAGACTCGTCACACCAGAGACACGTCTACACCAGACTCGTCTACACCAGACTCGTCTACACTAGACTCGTCTACAACAGACCCCTCACACCAGACTCGCCCCCCCCCAGACTCGTCTACACCAGACTCGTCTACACCAGACCCCGTCTACACCAGAGACACGTCTACACCAGACTCGTCTACACCAGACTCGTCTACACCAGACCCCGTCTACACCAGACTCGTCTACACAAGACTCGTCTACACCAGAAACACGTCTACACCAGACTCGCACACCAGACTCGTCACACCAGAGACACGTCTACACCAGACTCGTCTGCACCAGACTCGTCTACACCAGACTCGTTTACACCAGACTCGTCTGCACCAGACTCGTCACACCAGACTCGTCTACACCAGACTCGTCTACACCAGAGACACGTCTACACCAGACTCGTCTACACCAGACTCGTCTACACCAGACTCGTCTACACCAGACTCGTCTCACCAGACTCGTCTACATGCCTGCCACACTGTGACAGAAGCTTCGTCAAGTTGTAACGGCTTGATAAAGCTCCGGAGAGCGAAACGTCGCCACGAAAAAAATGTCGATTGTCCCCTTTTGAGCCTTTTTTACCTAACAAAAATTGTTTTTTCCCCCTTAAATATAATAATTTCCTTTCATGATCTTTCCAAATATTTTCAAATATTTTGTTTCAGTTTATCAATTTTTCTAAAATTTCCCTTTTTTTTCACTAAGATGTTTTTTGGGATAAAAAAAATTTGACTTTATTATGTTTTCTGGGGATAAAAAAATTTGACTTTATTATGTTTTCGAGGCTTCATCATTCCTAGTGCTAAATCATCAAAAGGGGTTCAGTATTCATGATTTACAATGCATCACAAGGACGTGCTCAGAGCAGGGTCGTTTCCCCCCCAGTGTAGTTGTGCTCAGAGCTTGTTTTTCAGTGTAGTTTTGCTCAGAGCAGTTTTTGTCCTCCAGTGTAGGGCTCAGAGCAGGGTCGTCCTCCAGTGCAGTTTTGCTCAGAGCAGGGTCGTGTCTCTCTCAGTGTAGTTGTGCTCAGAGCTGGGCGTTTTCCCAGTGTAGTTTTGCTCAGAGCAGGGTCGTTCTCTCAGTGTAGTTGTGCCAGAGCAGGGTCGTTTTCCCGTGTAGTTTTGCCAGAGCAGGGTCGTTTTTCAGTGTAGTTTTTCTCAGGGCAGGGTCGTTTCCTCAGTGTATTTTGTCAGACGGGCGTGTTCTCAGTGTGTTTGCTCAGACAGGGTCGTTCTCTCAT
>WNWK01026715.1:0-27070 GCA_009830355.1 Cherax destructor | reverse complement strand
GGGGTGGTGCCAAGGCGGGAGTTTTTTTTCCATCTGCGGGTCAAAGCCTGCCCCCTTCCTGTCGCCTCCTTGGGGGGGAATGTGGCAGCCCGAGGGCCTAATCACTACCACCTGCCTCGGCGGGTGGGAGGTGGCTGGGCCTGGAACCAGTGGCCCTCCCCTGAAGGGACCCCCCCATGGGAGAGGAGTCCTGATCCCCCCACGCCAGGGGGGGCCGGGCCCATCTGGAAAAGACCGGGCTGGGAGAATAATAATAATAATAATTTTTTTTTAGACAGGTAAATGATACATGGTGACATGATAATAATGTGAGATGTACATCCCAAAAAGCCCCTAATTTGCTGTGCACGGGCATTCTTGGGACAAATAGTAATACATGGAAAAAAAGGGTTGATAATTTAAAAATAACTATAATTCCAACCACACAATAGACCGAAAATAACAAAGACCGGGGAGGATCATGTCAGAGGATCTCAAAGGACCATAACCCCGAGCAACCACTGCTAAAAAATGGCGGGATAGATAATGAGAACCTTCCCAGAGATTCCAAGCCCATGTTGACACTTTACGATCCTTGTTCTATCTAGGCCGGAATATTGCGATAACGAAACTTCAAGGCAGGGAAATTGTGACCTTGAAAAGGGCGAGAACCTTCACCACCAAACGGATAAACCACCTAAATTCTGGGAACGCTTGAAGTTTCTAAACCTGGCGTCCAAACGCGGGCAGGAAAATCATCGTTAAAACAGGGAAAAATTTTAGGGTTTAGTACCAAATTCAACAAAACCTCCTAGAAAGCAAAAAATCCAGGCGATGTAACATCCCCCCAATAAAAAAAGGGGGGCCCCGCAAAAGACTCGGCAGGTATTAACATCCCCCAATGAAAAGCAGGGTGCCACTAGCACGTTGAGAAAACAATAAGTGTCGGGGCCCAAGAGTTCAAGCCCCCCAGCACATTAAAAGGATTACCCAAACCCCCGCCTGTCTTCAAGCAGGCACTGGGCAGGGACAAAGTCGGTACCAACCAGCCAGGTTTGCTCGTACGTTGGGCTGCGTGCGGCCCAGTAACAGCCTGGTTTATCAGGCTCTGGGCCAACATGATGTCTTGGGGGTAAGGAAAAAAAAGGGATAACGGGAAAGGACTGGGTGGTAGGCAGGGGGAAGTGAGGGGGAGGGGGTCACTGGGGGGTAATTTAGGTCACTGGTGCTAAACCCTCACCTCTCATTACCCCCCACCCCTCTCTACCTAAAATAAAAATAATAAAATAAGAATAAGAATAAAGAATTATAAGAATATAACGGGGACAGTGAATATTACTATTCCACTCAAACAAAACAAACAAACAAACAAACAAACAAATTTTATTTCATTGCAGGTTACATGGGTATCGGAAGTTACAATGTAAATTGAGTGCAAGGAGAGCCACTGACATGCCATGGCATTAGGGGCAGCTTATTCTAGTCCTTAAAAACTATGTACTTAATATTTTTTAGTTTGATATCTTTATTATGCACCCCATACCCATCCTGTGGGCGGTAGTCAAAAGATTACAGAGGTACATAATGGGTCCAGGGACTGGACCTCAAAGTTTGATGGCTGAGCAAGTTACAAAGGTAATGAACTCAGATGGTCACAATCATGACAAGTTACAAAGGTATTTGCAGATTACAGAGGTATATATAGGGTCCAGAGACTGGGCCCCAAAGTTTTGATAGCTGAACAAGGTACAATGGTAATTAATTCACTAGTTACAAGGTAATGAATCATGTAAGTAAATTTACTTACGTCTGTACATGGTTGCACTCATGAACAAATTATAAAGCAATGAGCAATCTATTAGTCTACACCCAGCCACAACTGTAATGAGTTATTGGTGCAAATTTTAATTGTTGGGTCACACACACACACATATACATATACACATACACACGCATACATGTATATACATAATATTAGAGAAATTTATTGAGTTTATTCTAGTTAAAAATTATTTTCAAAATTACAATATGATGAAATTTTACTGTTTAAATTATTATATAATGATATTAGATCTTAGATTGTTACAGGTGTTAAGATTCTTGAATGATAATATGGAATTGAGATTATCTTAAGGAAAATAACATTAAGCATTTTTGACATTAACTTATAATATGAGTAGGGGGTAACATAATAGTAACATATTATTAAAAATTGAGATTATCGTATAGGAAAGTAACAATGAGCATTTTTCAAAGTAGTTTATAGCATGATCATTTAGGTTTGGGTGAGTAGGTGGTTTTGAGTTGAGTCTTAAATTGATTTTCAGACAAGATTATCTTAATATTTACTGGTAATGAATTCCAGATTCTGTGGCCCTTTATGTGCATAGAATTTTACATAGGTTGATATGAACACGGGGTATATCAAAAAGTGATCTGTGTCGTGTGTTGTGGTCATGGGTCCTATTAAAGTTGGTGAGGAGAGTTTTGAGCAGAGGGTTTATATTAGAGTGTAAAGTTTTATATATGTAGTAGGCACAAGAGTAAGTATGAATGTTCTTTACGGTGAGTAGTTTGAGACTTTTGAATATTGGTGGAGTATGCTGTCTAGAGGGGAATTTGTTATCATTCTGACTGCGGCCTTTTGTTGTGTTATGAGTGGTCTAAGGTGATTTAACGTTTGATCCCCATGCACAGATTCCATAGGTGAGATACGGGTAGATAAGGAATGATATAGTGCAAGGAGAGCTGATTGAGGTACATAATAGCGTATCTTTGATAATATGCCTACTGTCTTCGAGATTTTCTTGGAAATTTGTTGTATATGTGTTTGGAATTTAAGGCTACTGTCAAGGTGGATTCCTAGGAATTTTCCCTCTGTGAGTCTTGTGATGGGTGTACCATTAAGTGTTATGTTAAGTGGAACATTTGGGACTTTGCTTCCAAACTGTATGAAGTAGGTCTTGTCAGTATTGAGAGTAAGCTTGTTAGTCGTCATCCATGTTGATATTTTCTGTAATTCGGCATTAACAGTGTTGGCCAGTATAACTGGATTTGGGTGAGAGAAGACATATGTTGTGTCATCTGCAAATAAAATGGGTTTGAGTAGTTGTGATGCATTCGGTAGGTCATTTATGTAAATGAGGAATAGGAGTGGCCCCAGGACACTTCCTTGAGGGACTCCGACTGTTATTGGTTGTGTGGAAGAGTTCGCTCCATTTGTGTACACGTATTGGCTTCTGTTGGTGAGGTATGATTTTAGGTAGTTGAGTGGGTGCCCCCTTATACCATAGTGTGCTAATTTTGTGAGCAGTAAATCATGGTCGACTGTATCAAAAGCTTTGCGGAGATCAATGAAGATTCCCAGTGGGACTTCTTTTTCTCAAGTGCTGTATATATTAACTCCAACATGTGCGTAATAGCATCGTTTGTGCTCTTGTTTGTCCTGAATCCAAATTGACAGGGGTTGAGTACATTGTGTGAGACGAGGTAGGAATAGATTTGTCTATGAATTAATTTTCGAAGATTTTAGAAAGCAATGGTAAATTAGAAATTGGTCTATAATTATTCAGGTCTGTTTGATCACCTCCTTTGTGGATCGGGGTGACCCTAGCTATTTTGAGAATTGATGGAAAGGTAGAGGCTTCAATGGATTTATTGAATAGTGTTGCTATGATTGGTGACAGTACCTGTGAAGCTTTTGTACATAAAAGTTGGTAGGCTGTTTATGTCTCCTGCCTTGTTTTTAAGGGTGTTGATTATGAGCGAGACTTCAATTGGGTTGGTAGGAGCTAGGAAAGCGTATTAGGGTAGGTGTTTGTGAGGTAGTCTGTTGGACGGGTGTTTGAGCTTGGGATTTTACTCGCTAGATTCTTTCCTATGGTGGAGAAGAAAACATTAAGTCTGTTTGCTGTCTCAGTAGGTGAGAGTAGGGGTTCATCTGCTCTTGATAATTTGATGGTGTTGTTTTTCGCTATCTTATTATTTCCTAGAATTGCAGATAGGGTCTTCCAGGTCTTTTCATATCACCTTTTATGTTCTGGAGTCTGTTCTCATAATACAATTTTTTGATCTCCTTATCAGGCTGGTAAGGGTTGATGAGTAGCGTTTGGATTGTTCTCTGGTTATTAGACCCCTTCTGTATTGTTTTTCATATTGGTGCCTTTGGTTAATGGATTTAAGGATGCTGGGTGTTAGCCAGGGATTGTTAAGTCTCTTAGCTGTGATCTGTTTAGTTTTTTTAGGGCAATGTTTGTTATAGAGGTGGTGGGTTTTGTTAAGGAAATTCTTGATGCATTCATTAGTATCTGTATATGTTTCTAACTCATTATGCCAGTCAATGTTAATCATAGCTGTTATGAAGTTATTTACAGCTGACTCATTATGTAGTCTGAAGGTAACTTTTGTAATCTCTAGGGGCAATTTACCAAGATTAGTTATGAGAAAGGTCGGATAGTGGTCTGTGGTGTTGTCTGTGATGATGCCTGATTTTAGAGGGGCTATAGTATTAGTCCAGATGTGGTCTAGTAATGAGGTACTAGTCTCGGAGATTCTTGTAGGTTTTGATATTGTTGGTAGTAACAAGCAGTTGCTCATAGTGTTTGTGAATTCTGTTACTTGTGGGTCCTGGTCATGTAGGAGATTTATATTGAAGTCTCCTGTGAGCAGCAAATAGTCTTTGTTCATGTGTGCATCAGTTATTAGGTTACCTAGTTTTTCACTAAAATGGTGAATGTTTGACTGTGGTAATCTGTAGATGTTTATCACTGTGAGGGGTTTTTGCAGGTTTTTTTATTTAAATTTAGCTATAATATATTTTCCATGCTCATCCCTTATGCAAGAGTTATTGATACATTCAAGTTGATCTGAGTAATATATAGCTATTCCTCGCTGATCTGACCTGCAATTGTGAATGGCTGTGTAACCTGGGATGCCATAGACATCTGTAGTATCAGGCTTCAGCCAGGTCTCAGTGAGTGTGATGATTGACATATTGGTCTGGAGGGATTGGAGTAGTGCTGGAGGTCATCATAATGTTTGCTCAAAGATCTAACATTGTAATTGAAGATAGTTATGTTATTGTTGGCTCTGAGTAATGTCTTTGCTTGATCTGCTGTGTAATAGTTACAGTTGCTGTTGGAATCATGTAAGTCATTTAATAATAGGTTGATATCAGGATCAATTCCTGTAATCATAAGATTTGATGTATTCTATAACTAGACCTGAGAAGAATAGATAATACTAAACTTAATAATATGATACTAGAATAAATGTTTAGGAACTATTTGATTATTACAAATTTTTAATAAGAGTTTGTAGAGATACAGGGTATTTGACAGAGTTCTTGGCACGTGAATTTGTACCTTAGTCAATTTATACAAATGCAATTAATTGAACTATGGTAGTTTACTAAAGCTGGGAATAAAGGAGCTAGGGAAAATGATAGCAAACAATGAAAGTAAAGTAAATTAGTACCTGAGTTAGCACCTTAATTATTATAATAAAAATTAATAAAAGAACTGTGGCAGTTAGATTTTTTTTTTTTTAAGATAAAATCTAGGGAATATAACAGTAAACAATGAGGGTTAACACTTTAGGGAATATAATAGTAAATAAAAAGAGTAAAACACTTTAGCACCAAAAATAGCACCTTAATTACGAGTTAACACTTTAGGGAATATAATAGTAAATTAAAAGAGTAAAACACTTTAGCACCAGAATTAGCACCTTAAGTAAAAGGAATTATTGGATGAAAGGCAGTACTAGGTATTTATTTGCTGGGAACTATTTCAAGAGAATATATAAATGGGGATTAAATTAAATGGACAGATAGTAAATATGATATAAAATTAACTTAGAAGCAAGATTTGATTTATATTATAAAGTTTAAGCAAGCAATAGCACTAAAAATAAAGTACATAGTGTATGAGGTAGTTGGTACTAGCTAGTATAAAGTTAGTACAAAAATTTCACAAAGTAGTAGTAACATACACTAATACAGCACACGTATATTATGTGTTGAGGACAATAGGCTAATCAGTAATGGTAATGTCAGCTTGTCTAAGGAAGTTGGTGAGATCACGTTCATTTGATATAGAAAATTGCTGACCTGTTGATACTTTTCGAACTAGTATTTTCCCATCACGAGCGAAGCACTGATGGATTTTGTTCTCCAGTTTAAGTTTTCTCAGCCTAAACAGAAGGTTTTGACGTTTCCTGGTTAGGCACTCGTTGATGTATACTCCACATTTCATTGTAATTGCTGATTTAGTTAGGTTCTTTTGTATCATATGAATGAAGTCTGATCATTATACTTGGTTTACCTTGTTTTCCTAGCAATCGTGTTTCCTTGATTTCATTCCTTTGCACATTAACTTGTAGGTGGTCTTGTAATATGTTGATAGCAGTTTCCTTGCACTGGGATTGAGTTATGTCTCTGGGAATGTGGTTGCTGTTTATTATAACTGCATCAGACAAGTTATCTTGTTCGGTTTTGTCATCTTGAAAATCAAGATATTCATCAAGTCGAGTGTGCATGTTGTTATTCCAGTCCTTGATTGCTTCTTCCACCTTCATATTCAGAGTTGTTATTTGATCGGTGTGACTGGTTATAACTGTTTGTAGAGTATTTTGTGTGTCAGTACTTCCTGATGTAATCTTCTTCAAGGTTTTGGATCTTGATCTCGAGGTTAGTTAGCTTGGATTCATATTTCACTAGTTTTGCTTTGATGTCTTTGTTTTCAGCTTCAAGGGCAAAGATGTATTCCCTAATAGTATCAGGAGTAGTCATACCTTGGTGCCCAGGAAGGAATCCTACGAAGCTGGTGGGGTTGGTGGGAGAGTCAGCCATGGTGGGTGATGTTATTGTTGTCGTCGGGGCCCGGGCGGGGTGTGGGGGTTGTTGATGCACCGGCTTTCTGTTGTGTAGACATGTTGTGTTTCAAAGTCCTTAGCGTTGGTTTCTTGGTACTGTTGTTGTTTCCTCTGCGATTTCCGCTCATAGTATCACTAGTGAAGCTATGGAGGAGGCTTTATTTCATTTAGATTGGGTTAGGCGTTCGTCTGGCAGCGCGGGCGATGTTTGGGTTTGCAGGGCTGTCTTCCTTAGATCTTCAATTTTGTTAAGGTTTGGGTAGCATTTCTAGTATTCTTGGGTCATTATGTGATCTACGTGGGTTTGTGCAGTTGTACCTTCAATTAGGCCATCACAAGCTTTGATGAGCGCTGAGTTTTTTGGAGAATAAGGGCTGCTAGGATGCTGCCTCTGCCGCTGCCGCTTGCCGCTTGAACATATCCACACAGTTTATTTAAGTCCTTGTATAATAATATATTTGGGAACAGGAGAACACTTATTGAGTTTAGATAAATGGGGATTATACACTTAAGCAGGGAGACAGGGAATACAATCAACTGACGAAATAGAATATAACTTACAATATGGTTCAGAGGACAGTTCACCACAGGAACTCAGTCACACTTCTAGCCACAGGTCCCAAGACCTGCTCCAACAGAACTCTGCCCAGTGTCTCCAACAGTCTCCTCCAGAGACTCTACAGCAGCTCTCTCCCAGAGCTCTGCACCCCAACAGCCGCTCTGCTAGAATCTCGTGCCCAGAGCTCTGCACACAGGCCAGAGCTTTGCCCGAATGTCTCCAGCCCAGAGCTCCGCACACAGGCCAGAGCTCCGCCAGAATGTCTCCAGCCCAGAGCTCCGCACACAGGCAAGAGCTCCGCCAGAATCACCCCCTCTAGTTGTTCCCTCGGCCTTATATCGTCCTCCAAGCATCCCCCCAATGAGGAGTGCACCATGTGCTTTGACCTGACGCTAGTCCAAAAGACAAAAGACCTGAGCCTTAATCCGAGAGGCGTGGTCTGACAGCTATTTACCAAGGGCAGGTGTGGCTGCTTAGGTAGACCTCACAGCACACTGACTACATCACATCCCCCTTTGTCCCCCAGTTTAAAATATCTGAGAACTAGGACAATTTGTCCTAGGTTATTAGACTATTTTAATCCTAAACCCTTAATTATATTACAATACAAAGACAAAATTACACATAACATAATATAAAAGTATTCAACTACATATATTTCCGTCAGCGTTCTCAACTACCACAAGGCAGCATAATCAGTACACCTCGCAGGTGACCAGCATAACAGTTGCTCTCTGGTGCAAAGCCTCCTTACCCTTCATTTCTCCTTAAAACTAAATATCTGGCTCCAGTGCCTTCCCTACTTCTACTAGAAATGCACTAGCCGATGCTAGTCACCCTCGCACGTTAACCATTGGGCCAAACCTCTCTAGGCTTCTTTGGCGTGGAAAATTGCTCCAACGGGTTGCATTCTTTCAAGTAACTGCAACTGGACCACATCACGACCACCAAGGTCGTATGTTAACACACTTCACATACACACTTCAACATCTGAAAATCGAGATAGGGCAAGCATCGCAGCTAAAGACCCACCATTATCCTATGCCACTACTAGGATTCACTGGCCTCATAAAACAAGGTAGACATGATCACTTGACCGTTTCCAAGGTCACCTTATTCCACATAGGTAACACTAACACTTCTGGCAAGTCAAAGTAGGCTGGGAACATCTCACACTCTTAATTGTCTCTCATGGCTGGCAGAACATCCCCCATCCTGGTCATACAGGGTGGCCAGCATGACAGCATACACCTCCATACCACTGGTCCTAGCAGCTGGAGTCCATCCCCACGGCTCGCGTCCTTCCACATCTCCGAGGATGGCAGCTCCTTCATAATAGATTCTCCTGTCCTGGCACACCAGACAGAATCTCTCGTACCCCACTGCAGCCTCACCGCCATCATCTCCTGAGCTAGGCGGCATCGCAGCATCACAGCACGGCCACAGCATCGCAGCATGGCCATAGCATCGCAGCACGGCTACAGCATCGCAGCCCGGCTCCAGCATCGCAGCACGGCCCCAGCATCGCAGCATGGCTACAGCATCGCAGCCCGGCCCCAGCATCGCAGCACGGCCACATCATCACAGCACGACCACAGCATCTCAGCGTTACAGCACGGCAGGCAGCAGCACACAGCCAGTATCAGCATAGCAGACAGCATCAGACAGCCTCGTCTCAGTAAACCGCAGCATCATAAGCAGCCGACATCAGCAGTAGCAGGCTAGGGTCAGATGCTCAAGGTGAGGTGAGGTGAGGTGAGGTCACTTCTGGTCATTAACAGAGGTGCTGTCACTCATCCCTGGCAACTGCGGGTAACTTGCGGTCAGTGGGTGATGGTCACAGGGTGGGTGACACCCACTACAATGGATGACAGACCAGGGCAGCAATACAGCAACTGGAGCACATCAGCTGGATGACTGGGTACATCAGCTGGGTGACTGGACACATCAGCTGGGTGACCATGAGAGCCAGCTCTTCAATGGGTGACAGTTGTGGATGATTCTTCCAAGGCGGGCTGGGTGACTGGGTGACTTCTCGATTCTCTGTAAATATTCAATTTCGGCCAGTAATTGCGTCCCCCAAAAGTCTCACCCAAACACTTATAACCTCCACCATTTATCCCAACCCAACACACAACTCCACCAAATATAATATTACAACCACACAATTACTCAGACCCGCGGTCAAAAAAGGGTCAGCTTAGGTCACTTGGATTATAATATCACACAGATATTTACTTGAACTTTACACACACAAAAAAAAATGGTAGCAAATGGTAGCATAACACAAATATAACCGAGCAGTCAAAAGGCACATGGGACTGGTTCCTACTATAAAAATAATAAGTACCACCACCGCTTAGACACCATGTCATGTAGGGGGGGGGGGGTAAGGAAACAAGGGATAATCGGGGAATATGGGAGTAAAGGGACTGGGTGAGTAGGCAGGAGAAGTGAGGTTGACAGGAGCGGCGGTCACTGGGAGGTAATGTGAGGTCACTAGTGACTACACCATCACCTCTCATTACCACCACACTACTCACCCTCTCTCTACCTAAAATAAAATATAATAAAATAAGAATAAGAATAAAGAATTATAAGAATATAACGGGGACAGTGAATATTACTATTCCACTCAAACACAGTTTATTTAAGTCCTTGTATAATAATATATTTGGGAACAGGAGAACACTTATTGAGTTTAGATAAATGGGGATTATACACTTAAGCAGGGAGACAGGGAATACAATCAACTGACGAAATAGAATATAACTTACAATATGGTTCAGAGGACAGTTCACCACAGGAACTCAGTCACACTTCTAGCCACAGGTCCCAAGACCTGCTCCAACAGAACTCTGCCCAGTGTCTCCAACAGTCTCCTCCAGAGACTCTACAGCAGCTCTCTCCCAGAGCTCTGCACCCCGACAACCGCTCTGCTAGAATCTCGTGCCCAGAGCTCTGCACACAGGCCAGAGCTCTGCCCGAATGTCTCCAGCCCAGAGCTCCGCACACAGGCCAGAGCTCCGCCAGAATGTCTCCAGCCCAGAGCTCCGCACACAGGCAAGAGCTCCGCCAGAATCACCCCTCTAGAAATCGAATCGAATAAGTACAGGTAAGATCCCAATGGGATGAGAGGGGAAGACGGTACAGACGAAGAATAGCGCTGGAGAGGAGTCTTCTTAGTCGTAGAAATAGAGCCAGGGCTTAACCCAGCAGCAAGGCGATCGTGGGGCAGACTTGAGAACAGGAATAGCAGGCTCTCCTGTTGATGAGACTTCTGTGGGGTGAGCGGGGAGGACGGGACAGGTGAAGATTACCGCTAGAGAGGAGTGTAGAAGTTGAGCCAGGGCTTAACCCAGCAGCTAAGGCTAAAGTGGGTCAGAGGGTCGAACAGCTCAAGGTATCTGACATAGAATCAAAGGTTATTTGTAAATAGGGTTAGGAGCAGGATCATACAAGGAATAGAAAAGGTTGTGTTGGTTTGTGGGTCTACGAATGTCTTCGTCAAGGAGAGAGGTCCAGTAGTCATGTCGTGTCTCAAGTTTGTCTATCTGTCTGTCACTGAGAGTCTTCCAGTACATATTCAGCGCAGGGATGTCTAACTGGGCATGGAGAGACTCGCTTGTGGCGAAGTCTTCCCATCTGACATCAAGCACCCAGCGCAGAGCCTTGTTCTGGACACGCTGCAGTTTAAGTAAGTTTGTTTTGGCTGCAAGAGAGAGGGCTAGAGGAGAGTAAGTTATCAGAGGGCGTATTAGGGATTTATAGAGGTGTAGTTTGGTGCGTTTGGAGGCATGTTTCAGCTTGTAGAGGCCCGCAAGGGCCTACTAGCTACTGCATGCTTTGAGTGAATGTGCCTGTGTAAGCAAAGAAGGTAGTCAAGATTAATGCCAAGGACTGTGACAGATTGTGTGATGGGGATGTAGGTGCGGGTGTCAGCTGTTCTGAGCTCGACAGGTAATGGAGGATCACGTTTCCTATAGTTAAAATATGTAATGCTGATTTAGCTGCATTGGTTTTGATCCTCCATTTTTGTTCCCAGAAGGCAATCCTGTCGACCTCATTCTGTGTTTTGTGTGAGAGTGTATCTATATTGGCGTGAGTGGTGAGTTGTGTAATGTCGTCTGCATAGGATAGTGTGATGGAGTTGTGGTATACAGGTGTTGGAATGTCGTTAGTGTATAAAATGTAGAGGGTAGGGAGAGGACAGATCCCTGGGGTACTCCAGCATTTAGTGTGAAGTAGTCAGAGTAGCAGCCTTGGAATCTGATTCTCATGGTGCGGCCGTCAAGGAAGTTGCAGAGGAGTTTTCGAGTAGTGAGAGGCAGGTTAAAGTTAGTGCAGAGTTTGTGTTTGAGCCCTACATGCCAGACAGTGTCAAAAGCTTTTCAACGTCTTTGCAACCAGGGCTGTCCTGTTTCTTTGTTTTGTGTTTATGTGGATGTAGTTGAGAATGATGTTAATGGCATCCTGTGTAGATCTGTGAGTTCTGAAGCCAAACTGGCCGTTAGAAAGAAGTGAGTTGTGTTCCAGGTATCTGCGAAGACGATGGTTGATAAGTTTTTCAAAGAGTTTACCTAATGTTTCGAGGAGGCTGATAGGGCGATAGTTTCTAGGGTCAGAGTGGTCTTTATTGGGTTTGGGAAGGAGGATAGCGGTAGCAGCTTTGAAGAGTGAAGGAAGTAACCAGAAGCAAGGGAGGCATTGAGGAGGTTTGTGTAGGAAGTAATGATAGAGTCAGGAAGGTGTTTTAGGATAATATGATTTAGGCCAGAGGCACCAGGAGCCTTGGGAGGAAGGTGTCTGAGGAGAGTTTTAATGTCTGTGTTGGTGAAAGGAGGTCGAGTTCTTGGGAGGAAGTAAGGGAGTCCAGATGGATGTGGCTGTCTGGTGTTGTTTCGTGTGTGTGTGTAGTGTTCCAGTGTTCTATGTTCTGAATGTGTTGGATGGCGTTAGGGTGGGGTGGGTGAGGGTGGAAGATGTTCTCCCAGATGTGTTTGAAGATGTTTGTAGCAGCCTGCGGGTCTGAGATGTGTGTGTTGTTGTGGGTGATGTGTTTGAATTTGTTGGTGGGTGTGGTACCTCGGATTTTTTTGATAAAGTTCCAGAAGTCTTTGGAGTTTTTAATTCGCTGTTTGTCTGCTTGTAGTATGAGCTGTGACCAATGAGAGTTGTGGTCTTGGTCTAGACTGTGTAGAATGTTGTTTCTGAGGTAAGTGAGATCTAATCGGACTTGATTAAATCTATGTGTGTTGTAGAGGAAGCGGTTGTGGTAGCAGATAATTAATCTTCTTGTTCTGATTGAGGGTTTGAAAGAATAACGAGTGGTGTGAGTTGTCTTTGGTATTGCGGAGTTGGCTGCTTGTGTAATGGTGTCTTGGATGAGATCAAGTTGAGTGTCAATGTCAGAGATAGGTTTGTTGTTGTAGTCATAGGTGAGGTTAGTATTATCTATGTGTTGCTTGAAAGCATCCCAGTCAGCGTTCTTGTAGGAGAAGGAAGGTCTTGCTGGGATGAGGATAGGGTTGGAAGAGATGTGTAAGATGACTGGGATGTGATCAGAGCCTGTAATAGGGCCAGGTGAGATGTAGTGTTGGAAGATAGAGCTAGCTCGGTTTGCCAGAATGATATCGGGTTTCCCTTGGCCCATGTGGTTGTAGAAGGTGTTGAAGTCTGGGCCGAGGTGAATTAGGTGTTTATGGTTTGTGAAGTTGAGTAATTGGTGACCAAGTTGGTTGTTACTGGTGTGATGAAAGGCGTTGTGTTTGGCATTCATGTCAGCAAGTAGGTATGTTGGTGTGTTGGTGTAGTTGAAGACTAAGGAAAGGTCGTGTATGTTGAGAATAGTGTTTGGGCGAGCATAGGTAGTGAAGAAGATGAAGGGGCCAAGGTGGGTGTGTATTCTGACCGCAAGACAGTGTTGGTGAATAAAAGGGATTGGGAGAAATTCATGTTTTATGTTGGATTTGACAAGGATGGCAACCCCATCGTGGGGATCGTAGGGGGACTGGAGTGCAGTATAACCATAATGACGGATACGTTGAGGGGCTTTGAGGCAGGTACTGTTTAGTAAGACAATATCTGGCCTCTCTGCTTCAAGGAGTTCGGCCAGTAGGTGTCTAATTATAAAGTAAGAACGTACGTTGAACTGAATCACCTTAAACATGATTTAATGGTTTCGTCTTAGCAATGTTAATGTCAGGGGAGGAGTTTAGATTAAAGCCTGTGATAGGGGTGCCATCGGTGGATGTGTGGGTGTTACGGACCCGCTTCCTGGAGGGGGAGGAAGAGATGGATCTGCTTTTATGTGCTTTGGTCTGTCTGTCAGAATTTGGGGCAGGTTTAGGATTGAGTGGATTTTGTCTGGAGGAGGTGGAGTTGGACCTGGATGAAGTCTTGGATGTGGTGGATGAGGAGTGGGCGAAGGTGGATGCAGAGGAAGTGGAAGCTTTGGTAAGGGATGAGGTGGGGGGAGGGGTGGCCGTAGCGGCAGCAGGAGGGGTGTTGGTGGGAAGGGTTGATGTGAAGAGAGGTGGGGGAGGAGAGCTGGTGGGGGTAGGAAGAGGGGTGATGAGAGAGAGGTCGGAGGGAGAGGTTGGAGGGGGCTTAGAAGAGAAGCAGGAAGGAGGGATAATTAGAGAGGGAAGATTGTTAGCATTCAAGATTAGGTTAAGGATATGTGAGTAGTCTGATTGGTAAGCTTGAGAGATTGCCATCGCAGAGTAAGCAGCAGTGGCGACTTGACAGTTAGTTTTGTAGTCTATTGTGGGTATAGGTGTAGGTGGAGAGGTGCTTGTAGTCTGTGTGTTGGTGTTTGATGTGTGTAGAATAGAGAAGGGTTTGGGGAAGAAGAGGTAGACCAAGTGCGGTGGTTGCAGGCATTATGGGTGGGGAGGGAGATTTGGTAGGGGAGAGAGGTGTAGGGAAGGGATTGGGGAGGGAGGGGGGTTGGCTTGCTCTGAGGGAGGAGAGAATGTCTTTTTTAGTAGGGCAGGAATTTGCAACTGCAGTGTGTGACCCGCCGCAGTTAGAACATTTAAGGGAGAGGTTGCATGTATTCCAGAAGTGGCCAGTTGCTGAACATCTGGAGCAGATTTGTTTGGATGTGCATGTATTTTTGTCGTGTCCGAATTTGTAGCATTTTAGACATTGTGTGATGGGGTGGAAGTTTGGAGTGAAGAGAGTGTTTGGAGGAATGCGGATAGTCTTGGCAAGGATTCCTTGGTTGAAGAGAATAGAGGCGTCAGAAGGAGTTGAACAGCGTATTTTGAGGATTGTAGAGTTATCAGGTCTGTAAATATCGTCAACAGAGACTTTGTTCTTTGTACTAATGTCTTTGATTAAGTCTTCTTTGTCTGTATCATAGGCAGTCAGGAGAGAATAGTCTACATGTTTAGCAATGACCGTACTTTTGGCACGGTGCTCAGGAGTCCAAATAATAGTGAAGCCGGCGTCTAGCAATTTTTGTCTGGTCGAGGTTGAGGTGTACGTTTCGTAGGATTGTCTGTCAAGAAGGAGTTTGAAGCCTGAGTGTGTCTTAAAGATTTTAAGTTGAGGTTCACCCGTGATCTGGAATAATAAATTTTCAGGATGGTTAGTGGCATCAGAATTAGAGTATTTGAGGTTCAGCGAGAAAGAATTGGTTTTGGAAGAGGTAGGATAGGCCTTAGAGGCAGAAGAGGGCGGTAGAGGGGGAGTGGGAAGGGGGAGAGAGGTGGAAGGCATCGAAGGCATCATCTAGTTGCGTAAAGATGTGGCGGTGACAAATGGCCAAATCTGTGAGGAAAGTACGTGTGGAGTAGTAGACACGCGTACTTGCCTGGCTATTTCTTTAATTAAATTTTGCTTGTAGAGTCTGACACTGGAGGCGCAGGACACTGAGGAGGTGAGCTGTAGCTTGATGGGGCACTGTATGCCCTGAGAGGAGAGCCAACACTGGCTGTGAGCGGCGAGGAGAGGCACCACTGGCTGTATGGCTTGGGACTTCAGGCAGCAACAGGAGTGCAGAGGAGGCTACCTGCCCTTGGGAAGGCAGCCACCGACGCACCAATCCTGGAGGCGTAGGACACTGAGGTGAACTGTGGCTTGATGGGGCACTGTATGCCCTGGAAGGAGAGCCAACACTGTCTGTGAGCGGCGAGGAGAAGCACCAGGAGTGCAGAGGGAGGCTACCTGCCCTTGGGTAGGCAGCCACCGACGCACCAATCCTGGAGGCGCAGGACACTGAGGAAGTGAACTGTAGCTTGATGGGGCGCTGTATGCCCTGAGAGAAGAGGCACACTGGCTGTGAGCGGCTGTATGGCTTTGAGACTTCAGGCAGCAACAGGAGTGCAGAGGGAGGCTTCCTGCCCTTGGGTAGGCTGCCACCGACGCACAAATCCTGATGGTGAAGATAAGACGAAGGTCCAGGGTAATTAGAGGCGTAATCGATTATGCACAGACGAGATCGTTGGCCTGATGTGATGGTGAGGACTGTGACAATGACCCCCTCTAGTTGTTCCCTCGGCCTTATATCGTCCTCCAAGCATCCCCCCAATGAGGAGTGCACCATGTGCTTTGACCTGACGCTAGTCCAAAAGACAAAAGACCTGAGCCTTAATCCGAGAGGCGTGGTCTGACAGCTATTTACCAAGGGCAGGTGTGGCTGCTTAGGTAGACCTCACAGCACACTGACTACATCACAATGAGGCCTGGTCACAGACCGGGCTGCGGGGGCGTTGACCCCTGGAATTCTCTCCAGGTAAACTCCAGATGTATCTAAGTTATAAAGTTTGAATATAAGTTGAACAAATTAATTTATTAATTGTAGCAATGCAACTAATTGAGTGAGATAACAATTTAAAACAATTAATTGCATTGCAGTTACAGTTTACGTGGTCATTATAATGTAAATGTTATAGAAACAGTTAGCTTAGTATGTATTATTCATAACAGGTTTTTACATTTATGTGATTAATCAGGTTTTTACATTTAAGTGATTAATCAGGTTTTTACATTTAAGTGATTATTCTACTTTGTTGGGAATCTTTGATATTGAGCATTTAGGTTTGGGTGAGAAGGTGGTTTTTTAGCATCGTTTTGAATTGGGGTACAGGCAGGGTTTCTTTGGCAATGACAGGTAATGAATTCCAAATTTTCGTGCCTTTTATATGCATTGAGTTTTTACATAGTGTTAGATGGACACGGGGAACATCGAGGAGTGATCTGTGTCTAGTGTTATGGTCATGTGTCCTGTTAAAATTGGTAAGGAGAAGTTTGAGTGGTGGGTTAATATTTGCATAGAGTGTTCTATGTATGTAATAGGCACAGTAAAATGTATGAATGTCTTGTATGGTGAGTAAGTTTAGGTTTTTGTAAAGACATTACTTTACAGATCATCAAAGATCAAATAAACGTAAATGTACCAGTGACAGATATAAAAGAAGGACGATTACTAGGCTCCCATGGTAGAAAAAGTGTTATGCTTAGATTCACCACACATGACGAAAAACAGATCTAATTAGATCATCTATTATAGCCAGAAAACAAGTATAGAATCAGAAAACTTAAGCGAGAGAATAATGATAAAATCCATCAATGTTTCACCCGGGATGGAAAAATTCTAGTGAAGAAAACAAGTGTAGGTCAGTTGTATACTATCACAAACGAGAATGACCTATCAAGATTCCTTAGGGATGCAAATATTACAGAGACTGTATAAACACAATGTCCAAAACCAAACCCCTACGTATAGTGTAGTGTATGTTTTGCCCATCTACCTCATTTAAGTATTTTTCTATCCTTTGATGAATACTTTTGACAAATAGTTTTACTTTTATTTATAAATACATACAATTTTTACTTGTGCCCATTTTTCAACCCACATTCCTATATATTTTTATCAGCTTACTTGCTTAGAATTTATAATTACTATTAATCACCTTATTTGCTAAAAATTTATCCTATTCTCCAACTGCCTAAAATTTTATTTCAAGCTATTTTTTTTAATATTAATAAATTTTACTTTTGTACACTATTATACACTTTAGCACTTATTTCTCCTTTAATAGTTAACTTTGATTTTCCTTATATTGCCTTTAATAAATTCTATAATCACAACTAGTGCAATACTGAATCTTAATATTTGTTCCATTATAACTTACTACTAATCATAATAATTTTCCAACCAGTTCTATTAGCTAGTTAAATAATAAATCAATTACACTGTAAAGATATATCCTAAACCTCTGTGACTTCTGTTCAAAAGTGTGTTAATCCAATAGCTAGTAAAATCAATTGATCAGAAATCATATCTTTAAGATTAACATTATTCATTGTTCTTAAGTCTTTTTAGAATCACACTCATATATAAACTTTTGTTTAATTAATTAACTAACTCAGGTGCTATAGTTTTAGATTCTTATTAGCTGTAAATTGACTACCTTAGCTCATTTTTTCTTTTTTCTAAACATATCCAACGTACCAACTCACGTGCCAAGAAATCCTTTTGCATTGTCCTATTCTTAAGTCTACTTGCGTTGTTCTATTTTTAAGTTTAATTATAGAATCACACTAAATCTTATGATTCCAAACATTGATCCTGATACCAACCTTCTATTAAATGACTTACATGAACCTAACAACAACTGTCATTACTACACAGCAGAACAGGCTAAAACACTACTCAAATCCAACAATAACATAACTATCTTTAACTACAATGTCAGATCTTTAAGCAAACATTTTGATGACCTCACTGCATTATTAAACTCACTACAGGCCAGTATGTCCATCATTGCTCTCACTGAAACCTGGTTAAAGCCTCATACTACAGATATCTATGCCATTCCTGGTTACACAGCCATACACAATTGTAGGCCAGACCAACAAGGAGGTGGCACAGCTATGTTATACTCAGACCAGCTTGAATGTGTTAACAATACATGCACAAGAGATGAACATGGAGAATATATAATAGGTAAGTTTAAGTCCAAATACCTACAAAAACCTCTCACAGTTATAAACATCTATAGATTACCACAGTCAAACATTCAGCAATTTAGTGAAAAATTAGGAAGTATGATTACTGATGCACACATGAACAAAGACCACTTAATCCTCACAGGAGACTTCAATATAAACCTCCTACAAGATCAGGACCCACAAGTAACTGAATTCACAAACACTATGAGCAACTGCTTGCTGCTCCCGACAATAACAAAACCTACGAGAATCTCTGAGACCTGTGCGTCTCTATTAGACCATATCTGGACTAACACCATATCCCCATTAAAATCAGGCATAATCACAGATAATACCACAGACCACTACCCAAACTTTCTCATAACAAATCTCGGAAAATTACCACTAGAGACTACTAAAGTTACCTTCAGACTACATAATGAGACAGCCATAAATAACTTTATAACAGCTATGACAAACAATGACTGGCAAGCAGAAACAGACAACTTCCCAGATACTGACTTATGTATTAATAATTTTCTTAAAAAGACCCAATACCTCTATAATAAGCATTGCCCTAAAAAACTAAACAAATCACAACTAAAAGATTAAATAGTCCCTGGCTAACCCCCAGCATACTGAAATCCATTAATATAAAACACCAATATGAAAAACAGTACAGAATGGGTCAAATAACAAGAGAACAAACAAAACGCTACTCATCAAACCTAACGAGTCTGATAAGAAGGTCAAAAATATTGTACTATGAGAACAGATTACATAACTTAATAGGTGATATAAAAAAGACCTGGAAAACCCTATCTGAAATTCTAAGAACTAAAAAGATATCCACAAACAGAACAATCAAGCTAACAAAACCAGATGAACCCCTACTCCCACCCATTGAAACAGCAAACAAACTCAATGATTTCTTCTCCACCATAGGTAAAAAGCTGGCAAGCAAAATCCCAAGTTCAAATACTCCACCTAACGACTATCTCACTGGCACCTATCCGAGCACACTATCCCTAGCCCCAACCAACCCAATAGAAGTTTCACTTATAATCAACACATTAAAAAACAAAGCAGGTGACCTAAATAACTTACCACCTTTTATATACAAAAAAGCCTCTCAAGTTCTCTCACCAATTATTGCAACACTCTTTAACAAATCCATTGAATCCTCTACCTTCCCATCAATACTCAAAATAGCGAGGGTCACCCCAATACATAAAGGAGGAGATCAAACAGACCTGAATAACTAATGGCCGATATCTAACTTACCCCTTCTCTCCAAAATCTTTGAAAAATTAATTCATAGACAAATATATTCCTACCTCACCTCCAACAAAGTACTCAACCACTGTCAATTTGGATTCAGGCCTAATAAAAATACAAATGATGCTATTATACACATGTTAGAAATAATTTACACCGCCCTTGAGAAAAAAGAAATCCCAGTGGGAATCTTCATTGATTTACGTAAAGCTTTTGATACAGTTGACCATGATCTGTTACACCTAAAATTATCACACTATGGTAAAAGAGGACACTCCCTCAACTACCTAAATTCATACCTTAGCAACAGAAACCAATATGTGTACACAAATGGAGCTAGCTCCACCGCGCAAACTATTACCGTAGGTGTCCCACAGGGAAGTGTTCTTGGCCCACTACTCTTTCTTATTTACATTAACGACCTACCAAATGCATCTCAACTACTCAAACCCATACTTTTTGCAGATGACACTACATACGTTATCTCGCACCCAAGCCCAGACATACTAGCCAACACTGCAAAAACTGAATTGCAGAAAATATCTACCTGGATGATGACCAACAAACTTACTCTCAATATTGATAAAACATATTTTATCCAGTTTGGGAACAGAGCTACAAACGCACCGCTTAACATAATGATAAACGGGTCCCCTATCACAAAACTAACAGAGGGAAAATTCTTAGGAATCCATCTTGACAGTGGCCTCAAATTTCAGACACATATACAACAAATTTCCAAGAAAGTCTCAAAGACCGTGGGAATACTATCCAATATACGGTACTATGTTCCACAACCAGCTCTCCTTACCCTATATCACTCACTCATTTACCCCTACCTCACCTATGGAATCTGCGCATGGGGCTCTACATCAATAACTCATCTCAGATGACTAATAACACAACAAAAGGCAGCAGTTAGAATGATAACAAATTCACACTCCAGACAACATACTCCACCAATATTCAAAAACCTAAACTTACTCACCATACAAGACATCCATACTTTTTACTGTGCCTATTACATACATAGAACACTCTATGCAAATATTAACCCACCACTCAAACTTCTCCTTACCAATTTTAACAGGACACATGACCATAACACTAGACACAGATCACTCCTCGATGTTCCCCGTGTCCATCTAACACTATGTAAAAACTCAATGCATATAAAAGGCACGAAAATTTGGAATTCATTACCTGTCATTGCCAAAGAAACCCTGCCTGTACCCCAATTCAAAATGATGCTAAAAAACCACCTTCTCACCCAAAGCTAAATGCTCAATATCAAACATTCCCAACAAAGTAGAATAATCACTTAATGTAAAAACCTGACTAATCACTTAAAAGTAAAAACCTGTTATGAATAATACATACTAAGCTAACTATTTCCATAACATTTACATTATAATGACCACGTAAACTGTACTGCTATGCAACTAATTGTTTTAAATTGTTATCTCACTCAATTAGTTGCATTACTACAATTAATTGATATGTTCAACTTATATTCAAACTTTATAACTTAGATACGCAATTATACTTATTTTATAAATTATCAACCATAACTTTTTACCATGTAGTCTAGAATTAAGTAGACCTATGAATGCCCGCAATGCACAGCATATTAGGGGCTTTTGGCATGTACATCTCATTACTAACTATATTTCTTGTCTACCATGTATCATTGTACCATGTCTCAATAAAGTATTATTATTATTATTATTATTATTATTATTATTATTATTATTATTATTATTATTATTATTATTATTATTATTATTATTATTATTTATTTATTTTTTATTAACATCGGCCGATTCCACCAAGGCAGGGTGGCCCGAAAAGAAAAACTTTCATCATCATTCACTCCATCACTGTCTTGCCAGAAGGGTGCTATACACTACAGTTATAAAACTGCAACATTAACACCCCTCCTTCAGAGTGCCGTCATACTTCCCATCTCAGAACTCAAGTCCGGCCTGCCGGTTTCTGAATCCCTTCATAAATGTTACTTTGCTCACCTCCAACAGCACGTCAAGTATTAAAACCATATGCCTCCATTCCTCTATCAAATACGCTCACACATGCTTGCTGGAAGTCCAAGCCCCTCCACACAAAACTTCCTTTACCCCCTCCCTCCAACCTTTCCTAGGCCGACCCCTACCCCGCCTTCCCTCCACTACAGATTTATTAATTACCACTTAATTTGCAGATTAAGACTCTTCCCTTCACATGGTGTTTGGAGGGGGTTATAGCTTAGGAGGATTAGGAGCCACATGTCCACTCCATCAAGTAAGTTAGACCCTGTCAGTATCGTGCATGTAGTGGGGAATTCTTTTTACTACAGTCAGCTAGAAATTTGTCCCATAGCCACTTGTAAGTCTGAGAGAAGTGTCTCAGAGTGTCGGTGTCAACAGTGCTTGCTCAAAGTGCAGCTTACAAGAAGGCAGACCCAAAACAAATTTCTACAGACAGGAAGCATGGACATAGGGGTCATCCCACACACACTAAAAACAACAGACATAGCCCCACTCCACAAAGGGGCAGTGAAGCAACTGCAAAGAACTACAGACCGATAGCACTAACATCCCATATTATAAAATCTTTGAGAGGGTTCTAAGAAGCAAGATCACCAACCATCTAGATACCCATCAATTACACAACCCAGGGCAACATGGCTTTAGAGCAGGTCCCTCCTGCCTGTCCCAGCTCCTCGACTACTATGACAAGGTCCTGGATGCTGTTGAGGATAAACAAAATACAGTATACACAGACTTTGCAAAAGCTTTCGTCCAGTGTGACCATGGTGTAATAGCACACAAAATGCGTGATAAAGGAATAACAGGAAAAGTTGGTAGATGGATCTATAACTTCCTGGCAAATAGAACACAAAGAGTAATAGTAAACAGAGTAAAGTCCCAGGCAGCCACGGTGTAAAGCTCTGTTCCACAAGGCACAGTACTCGCTCTCATTCTATACCTCATCCTCATTTCTGACATAGACAGAGATGTAAGCCATAGCTCCGTGTCTTTCCTTGCGGATGACACGCGGATTGCCATGGCAGTGACCTCCATTGAAGACACTGCAAGACTCCAAGCGGACATCAACCAAATCTTCAAATGGGTCACTCAAAACAATATGAAGTTCAACGAGGAGAAATTTCAAATACTCAGATATGGAAAACTTGAGGAAATAAAAAAATTATCAGGGTATACGACAAATTCTAACCATACAATAGAGGGAAAAAGAAATGTGAAGGACCTGGGAGTGATAATGTCAGAGGATCTCGCCTTCAAAGACCACAACAATGTATCTACCTCATCGGCTAGGAAAATGATAGGATGGATAATGAGAACCTTCAAAACTAGGGACGCCAAGCCCATGATGACACTCTTCAAATCACTTGTTCTCTCTAGGCTGGAATACTGCTGTACACTAACGGCCCCCTTCAAGGCTGGCGACATTGCAGACCTGGAGAGTGTACAAAGAACTTTCACAGCACACATAAGTATGATAAAGCACCTAAATTACTGGGAACGGTTGAAGGTCCTTGATCTGTATTCCCTGGAACGTAGGCGAGAGAGATACATGATAATATACATTTGAAAGGTCCTGGAGGGATTGGTACTAAACCTGCACACGAAAGTCACTCCCTATGAAAGCAAAAGACTCGGTAGGAGATGCAACATTCCCCTGATGAAAAGCAGGGGCGCTACGAGTACATTGAGAAACAACATAATAAGTGTCCGGGGCCCAAAACTGTTCAACTGCCTCCCAGCATACATAAGGGGGATTACCAATAGACCCCTGGCTGTCTTCAAGAAGGCACTGGACAGTCACCTAAACTCAGTACCTGACCAGCCGGGCTGTGGTTCATACCTCAGTTTGCGTGCTGCCGGCAGTAACAACCTGGTTGATCAGACCCTGATCCACCATGAGGCCTGGTCTCAGACCGAGCCGCGGGGGCGTTGACCCCCGAAACCCTCTCCAGACAAACTCCAGGTAATGCTAGTGGAGGAGGGAATGTGAGTAGTGGTGCCACCTATCATACATTCACACATGAACAGCGTCGTGCTCTGTGTAAACAAAGACTCCACGAGGCCTTACAACTGGAAGTGCACTTAAAAAACTCATGGACCAGGGTAACACTGCTGACATTGATAAGGTCTGCTATTTATATGAACATTTTTTTCATTATCCTGAGAAACTAAGCCAGATCCCAGGACTTCTATAATGGATCAAAACTCGTATAAACTTTCTATATTAAGTTGGAATATTGCATCACTTAGAAAAAGATTTCCTGACCTTCACCATAAAGTAACTACCAAACCCATTGATGTTGTGTGTCTACAAGAGTGCAGAGTCCCTGAAAAATCCCAGCCCCCTAAATTGCTATCATTTGTTGCATATAACCTCAAATCTACTAACTCTTGTGTTCTTTATATTAAAAAATCACTTCCCCATCAACTTCTCACACATAAGAAAACAGAGGGGCTACAATACCATGGTGTTAGGGTTTATATTGGGAACTCTGCTCTCAACTTATTTAAATTGTATGCTCCTGCTAAGTTTAATTACTTGGAGCTCCCAGCTTGTGCTCAGTCTGAGCCTACTCTTATTATTGGAGATTATAATGCAAGACACAAAAGCATTGGAAACTCACTGTTTGGTAATCGTAATGGTAACAAACTGTTGTCACTGTTAAATAGTCATGATAATGTGCAAATTGTAGATGACCTTGAACCCACACATATCTATGGAGGCGTCCTTGTTCTGTGCCTTGGCTTCAACATTACTTCTGCCAGCTGTTTACCTGGAGAGAATTCCAGGGGTTAACACCCCCGCGGCCCGATCCGTGACCAGGCCTCATGTTGGACCAGAGCCTGATCAACCAGGCTGTTACTGCTGGCCGTACGCAGTCCAACGTACGAACCACAGCCCGGCTGGTCAGGTACCGACTTTAAGTGCCTGTCCAGTGCCTGCTTGAAGACAGCCAGGGGTTTGTTGGTAATCCCCCTGATGTATGCTGGGAGGCAGTTGAACAATCTTGGGCCCCTGACACTTATTGTGTTGTCCCTCAACGTGCTAGTGGCATCCCTGCTCTTCATTGGGGGGATGTTACATCGCCTGCCGAGTCTTTTGCTTTCGTAGGGAGTGATTTTCGTGTTCAAGTTTGGTACTAATCCCTCGAGAATTTTCCATTTGTATATAATAATGTATCTCTCCCGCCTGCGTTCTAGAGAATACAGGTTTAGGAACTTCAAGCGTTCCCAGTAATTGAGGTGGTTTATCGCAGTTATGCGTGCCATGAAGGTTCTCTGCACATTTTCAAGGTCAGCAATTTCACCCGCCTTGAAAGGTGCAGTTAGTGTGCAGCAATATTACAGCCTAGATAGAACAAGCAATCTGTAAAGTGTCAACATGGGCTTGGCATCCCTGGTTTTGAAGGTTCTCATTATCCATCCTGTCATTTTTCTAGCAGATGCAATTGCTACGGTGTTATGGTTCTTGAAGGTGAGATCCTCTGACATGATCACTCCCAGGTCTTTGACATAAGTTTTTCGCTCTATTGTGTGGTTGGAATTAGTTTTGTACTCCGATGAGATTTTAATTTCTTCACGTTTTCCGTATCTGAGTAATTGAAATTTCTCATCATTGAACTTCATATTGTTTTCTGCAGCCCATTTAAAGATTTGGTTTATGTCTGCTTAGAGTCTTGCAGTGTCTTCAACGGTGGACACTGTCATACAGATTCGGGTGTCATCTGCAAAGGAAGACACGGCACTGTGGCTTATATCCCTGTCTATCTCCGATATGAGGATGAGGAACAGGATGGGAGCGAGTACTGTGCCTTGAGGAACAAAGCTTTTCACAGTAGCTGCCTCAGACTTTACTCTGTTGGCTACTACTCTTTGTGTTCTACCTGGACCTGGAGTATACCTGGAGAGAATTCCAGGGGTCAACGCCCCCGGCCCGGTCCGTGACCAGGCCTACTGTTGGAATAGAGCCTGATCAACCAGCCTGTTACTGCTGGCCGCACGCAGTCCAACGTACGAACCACAGCCCGGCTGGTCAGGTACCGACTTTAGGTGCCTGTCCAGTGCCTGCTTGAAGACAGCCAGGGGTTTGTTGGTAATCCCCCTGATGTATGCTGGGAGGCAGTTGAAGTATCTTGGGCCCCTGACACTTATTGTGTTGTCTGTCAACGTGCTAGTGGCACCCCTGCTCTTCATTGGGGGGGATGTTACATCACCTGCCGAGTCTTTTGCTTTCGTAGAGAGTGATTTTTGTGTGCATGTTTGGTACTAAGCCCTCGAGAATTTTCCATGTGTATATGATAATGTATCTCTCCGCCTGCGTTCTAGAGAGTACAGGTTTAGGAACTTCAAGCGTTCCCAGTAGTTGAGGTGGTTTATCGCACTTATGCGTGCGGTGAAGGTTCTCTGCACATTTTCAAGGTCAGCAATTTCACCCGCCTTGAAAGGTGCCGTTAGTGTAAAGCAATATTCTAGCCTAGATAGAACAAGTGATCTGTAAAGTGTCAACATGGGCTTGGCATCCCTGGTTTTGAAGGTTCTCATTATCCATCCTGTCATTTTCGAGCAGATGCAATTGCTACTTTGTTATGGTCCTTGAAGGTGAGATCCTCTGACATGATCACTCCCAGGTCTTTGACATTAGTTTTTCGCTCTATTGTGTGGTTGGAATTAGTTTTGTACTCGAAGATATTTTAATTTCTTCACGTTTTCCGTATCTGAGTAATTGAAATTTCTCATCATTGAACTTCATATTGTTTTCTGCAGCCCATTTAAAGATTTGGTTTATGTCTGCTTGGAGTCTAGCCGTGTCTTCAACGGTGGACACTGTCATACAGATTCGGGTGTCATCTGCAAAGGAAGACACAGCACTGTGGCTTATATCCCTGTTACCCTTGTACCCTTGATTGGCAGCGGCAGCGGCAGAGGCAGCATCCTAGCAGCCCTTATTCTCCAAAAAACTCAGCGCTCATCAAAGCTTGTGATGGCCTAATTGAAGGTACAACTGCACAAACCCACGTAGATCACATAATGACCCAAGAATACTAGAAATGCTACCCAAACCTTAACAAAATTGAAGATCTAAGGAAGACACCCTGCAAACCCAAACATCGCCCGCGCTGCCAGACGAACGCCTAACCCAATCTAAAGGAAATAAAGCCTCCTCCATAGCTTCACTAGTGATACTATGAGCGGAAATCGCAGAGGAAACAACAACAGTACCAAGAAACCAACGCTAAGGACTTTGAAACACAACATGTCTACACAACAGAAAGCCGGTGCATCAACATCCCCCCACACCCCCGCCCGGACCCCGACGACAACAATAACATCACCCACCATGGCTGACTCTCCCACCAACCCCACCAGCTTCGTAGGATTCCTTCCTGGGCAC
>WNWK01026714.1:0-27071 GCA_009830355.1 Cherax destructor | reverse complement strand
TTAATTGCAAGAAAACAAGGTAACTCAATAAAACAATTATGAAAAATTATAAGAACACTAATTTAATCAAATTAAAAGGGTGAACTTGCAAAAACCTTTAACATAAAAAAAAATGAACAAGATATTTAACAAGAAAATAAAAAAACACAGGAGCAGGGTACAAATGTAAAGGGATAAATAACTGATGGATTTACAAATTCAAAAAAGTCAGGGACTTGAACTTGAAAAATTTAACTTGGAAAGTTAGTTTTAAAAAATTTATAAGGTATTCCAAAGGTGAAACACATTAGCACTTTCAAAAAAAACAATTACACAAAAATAATAAGGTAAAAAAAGGACACTGAATGCAACACAGGAGGAGGGGTGGTGGGAACCCCCGGCCCCGGGTCTTCGATGGCCCCCGGCTCCGGCTCCCTGGCGGGGAGTGTCGGAAAATTCTATGGGGGGGGACCCCCCTCATCGGCAGGCCCCCCCAGGCCTAGCCATTCCCCACCACCCAAAAAGGTGGAGGTAGATAGAGTGGCCTTTGGTCGCCACCTTCCTAACGGGAAGGACAGGCTTAAGAGCTGCAGGGAGAAGCTCCAGCCTTGGCACCTCCCTTAAAGGGCGGGGCATGGTGATCGACAATCAACACATAAGAATTGAAGGGAAAATATACGGGGAAAAAAAGAAAAATTAGGGGAAAAAAAAAATATATGGTTACGGGGACAAGAAAAAAAACACAACAATAACAAACAAAAAAAGTTTAAAACCCCTGGATAGAACTTTGATGGAACACAAAAATTTAACAGGACAATGGGGGGGAAAAAAAAAATTTTGAAAAGAATAATAATAATGGAAAAAAAAAGAGATAACGTTTTAAAATCCAAAAATTTCAGAAACTATATTTTTGCAGTTTGGGTAAAACACAATATTTTTAAAGAAATACGACACACAATTAATCAGGGACGATACTAGGAAAATGCAAAATTAATGCAAGAAAGGTTTAAAATTAACACGGTCTATAATAAACAAATCCCAGGGTAATACAAGGTTCACTATTAATTTAGAAAAAACTAACACTAAAATTTTCTAATTTTCTGAAAAAAAAATTGTCTCTAGGCTGTAGGTAGAAAAAATTGAAACTGGGTGGTGATGGTGGAAATTGTTGTCGTCTGGGTGGGGCGGCTGTTTTTTCCCTGGGATAACTTGAGAATTTGTGCAAAGGGGGATCCACATAGAAAGACTTTTAAACGTTGGGAACGTAGGGGTCAAAAAGTCTATCTTCCCCTTACTATGTGGACCGAAACGACGAAAACCCCAAAAAATTTGAAAAAGCAACACGTTTTAATGGCGGTGTGTTTTTCGGGGTGGTGGGTGAGTGGACGGGCCCCCGGGGGAGGCATGGCGTCACGTCGCTCAGCTGGCCCCACACACACCACAAGCCTTAATTTAATCTGGTTGCTTGAAACACCGAATATTGTTTGAAAGGATACACTGGGAAAGTCGATGGAAATACGGGGGCCACGTGGCTTTGCTGGACTTCTCAGTCAGTGGGTTGATGTCTTGGCTGCTTTTGACCTTTTCAGAGGTTGGTGGTTGGAATCTTGTAACAATTAGCTCAGCAAGGTGGAAAGCTGGCTTAAGGCTAGGCTGGCTTGGAAAGGTACAATGGCTTGGAATCTTGGCTTGGGCACAGAGCACTCTCCCCCCTCACACTGTCTTATCACCCGGGTCTTTCCCTCGTAGGTTTTAACAAATTACAGATAAGGCACTTAGCTGACCAGGAAATATTGTAGACAGGCTGACAAATGCTGCTCGGAGTTGGTAGCTGGGAGCGTCTGTAGGCCTACACACTGGCACTGTCTTGGTAGATTCTATCTCTCAATAAATCCGTAATCTATAAAATTACTGGCTCACAGCTGGCACCATTTATCATAAGGGGTTCTTGGAGATAAAGGTAGTCGAGGGAAACACTCGGATGGATGGTGAACGCGTATATTGAGTAAGTGAGGAAGGAGGTAGGCCCAGCACCTCTGTCTAGTTCTAAGCCTATGACGAGAATGAGAGAGATGCCTCTCTGAGCGCACATATGCGCAGGATTCATGACGTCATGGGTAGCAAGGGACCTCACATATAAGGCTGGTCTTACAATATATACTACACAAGTATAGTACAATTAGTTCATATACTACACCAGTATAATACATACGTCCCTGTGACCCTTCCATTGGACCCCATTTTGGAACTGCCCAATATTATCAAGGCAGAGCGACTCACTGCAAGGTGAACAAGGTACCCACCCGACAGGTACTGATTCACCACAAGCCCCACTCCCCATGCACCTGGACCTCGGGGTCTGGGAAAGGTTCAAGACCCGGCCGTACCTGACAGGCCCACTGCAGTGCTTCAACTGTCGGGGGTTCAATCACATTGGAGCTACCTGCCAGTGAGGAAAGAGGTGTGGATTGTGGAGCAAGGCACACGACTCTAAGACTGCATTGCTCTCCTCAAACAACCGACTGGCAAGATCTCTCGGCCGGAGCCCAAGTGTGCCATCTGCTCAAAGAGGCACCATGCCTGGAACCAGAGCTGTCCTGTGATGGTGCAGCACTGGCAGCATGTGCATCACCGGAACGGCTTGGCACCCATGGCACCGCTCAACCTCCGAACCGCCCAGCAACAGTCAGCATGGGCTCCAACCGCAGCACCACGGATGCCACAGATGGGCGATACCAGCGAGTTCCCAGCACTGGGCTCCCAGCAGAGGCATCAGGGGGCAGTCAGTGGCTTGCAGCTGCACGGCCAACAGCAAGGCCAGAGAGAAAGATGGCCGAGACGACAGAGTCACTGTGAACAGCGACCACAGGCCAGGAACACTGCCCAGCAGGCCCCTACTGGGCATCGTCAATCCATGCCATCCCACCAGCAAGCCTCTTCCCGAGGGCAGGCCCCTCCTGTGACCAAGCAGAGTCAAGCAGCGGCTCCCCGCCATGAGACCCGGAAGTCCATGGTCACTCCGGCCAGTCCCAGGGTGCACCCAGCTTATGCAGCAGCAGTGACGACAGACACTTAAACTTACCCACTGGCTCAGGCCCAACACGACGAGTCGTCCAGCCCAACGCCTACAGAGGTACTGGTAGACTCGTTTCCACTCGACTGAAGAAAACCGTTGGGATCATCTCAGAGCTCCTCTCTCGCCTGCTGCTGTCAGCAGAGGACAGGGGCGCCTGCAGACAGCTCCTGTCATGGATGCTAGGCATGGTCCTACTGGACAGGAAGGACTCAATGGAACTTCAAGCCATCATCCAAGAGTCCTTCCAGTGCGTGATGGAGGAGACCCCAGAGTCACCAACAACGGACGACGATGTGTCCCAGGCAGAGATGGAATCAGAAGGCCCTCTACACCCTTGAAGATCCTCCAGTTGAACATTTGTGGACTGCAGTGATAAGTTCACTTAGTGATTGAAGCTGCGGTTCAAGATGAGATCGATGTCTTCCTGCTCCAGGAGACACTTACCAAACCTCCACATCAACCACCACCACGTATCCCGGGATTCTCGGCTTACCTTCAGTGCCTGGAAGGCACCGGCAGGGGCATGGCAGTCTACGTCAGGAATACTATCCTCACTCGATCTCCACTGACCCCATCGACTGCGGGGAGGGCGTGGAGGTACAGGACGTCACCTTACAACTTCCGGATGGACCTCTCATGGTTTACAACATATCAAGCCTCGTCCAGGCTATCCTCCTAAAATTTACATGATTATCATAAAACACATTATGTTGCACCAAAGTGGATAGGCCTTCCACAACCCTACCTTCCCCATCCCCTATTTCCCTTATCCTTACCATCCTTCTTCCTTCCCACCTTCCACGCTCAGGTAAATCCAGCCGCTCTTGAATTTCAAGTGGTGCCTCGCCTCCCTGGAGGGTCTTGTTGTGGCTGGGGATGTCAATGCCCACCACCCAATACATAATTCTGTCTCCCCACCAACACAACAGGGAGGCACCTTGCGACTGTGTTGAAGGATGTTACGATTCGAACCTCAGTCTAGGGGCTGGTTACCTTCGTAACAATATCACTTTGAGATGAAACTTAAAATCTTATAAAATCAGGTAATAATGAGAGTTCAACAAGCCTTTTCTGTTTTTATTTAAACCTTAAATGCTTATCTGAGGTATATAACAAGATCACTTGAATATCTCATAGTCGATCTTTTCAATCACATAAAATTAGAGTATGTATAAGAGCGCTTAATTTAACACTTCCCATAAAAATATAGTATTTACAAGAGCGCTTATAGTAACACTACAATCAGTGTCAATGAACACAAACACTTTAGAGTCTATATATATACATCCGGTTAACATAGTTCTCTTGAGTATCACTTAGAAGATATTATAATACGTCACTGAACTTCACAACGAATTCCTACGATAATAATCCGATAGATTCTTAGCAAACAGTTCCTCTAAAGAGTAAGAGCGCTTAATCCAGAATATCGATGAAAAGCTGAGCACTCTTTACCGAGCCAGAGGGAAGGGAGGACTGTACACAACAGAACACTCCGGTATAACCTCAACTCGGTCAAGAGGGTAGAGAGGGCTGAACTACCTCAACAGGTGCATACCTCGCTAAACCTTAGACAGGCGTTACAAACATACCAAACACATTACTCCCTATATATACATTATACCCGGGTATAATAATTACAAATTCATAAACCAGATAATATTATAAACTAGTGGAATCTTTAATTAGCTTTATTAAAGAAACCCTGAGTATAATATTAAGTGGACAATTCCATATAAATTGTATATAAATTAGCCTCTAAAGACCTTGGACGTAACACCCCCCCCCCCTCCGAGGACTAAACGTCGCCATATAAGATGACTTCACAAAAAGAATGACATAAAACACAAGTCTTTCTTTTGACCAAAGACCTTGACGACAAAATGCTTTTCCAAGAAGCAACTTGAAATTCTTGGGTCACCCAACTACAGAAGCGTAGATACCAGCGCTTCAGGTAAAAGAGGTGTTTCTAGTAAGAGACCTCCGGTGACCCTTGACAGCAGGGGAAGCCAGGTCAAGACAACAGGAGACATAGCCACTGCAGAAATAAGTTCTGGATACCATAAGGTGGCTTTAGAAAGCATAGCAGGTCTCCTCAGTGGTTACAAGAATCGAATAGCTGTAAATAGACAAATACAAAACATTAAAGCGATGCCTTAAAAGAAAATATAAAGCACAAATAAATTTTCTTTCTAACGTCTTTGAATAGAAGCAAAAAAACAAAATTAAAATTATGAAATTACATTTAATGACGTTTCTTTAGGGACGGGACAGTGCATCTGCAATAACATTATCAGCTCCTTTAATATGTTGAATACTTATAGCAAATGGTTGTATCCTAAGGGACCATCTTTGAATTCTAGCATTTTTGGCCTTCATAGTGTTTATAAACGTTAAGGGATTATGATCAGTTCTTACTCTAATTTTATGAGGAGTGGTCCCAAGAGTGGTCCCAAGATAGACTTCAAAATGTTCCAAGGCTAAGACCAAAGCTAGTGCCTCTTTTTCAACGGTAGCATACGTTAATTGATGGGATCTCAATTTAGCAGAAAAATAACAGACTGGGTGTAAAAGGTCGGAAGAGGAGGAAGGTTGTAGAAGAACAGCGCCCACAGCGTAATCACTGGCATCGACTTGTAAATAAAGGGAGCTTCCAACACAGGGCTCTGTAGGACTGGAGAGGAACCAAGTAGACGCTTTAGACGAGTAAAGGCTAGCTCACTTGCAGTTGTCCATTCAAAGGGAACTTTAGAACTTGTAAGTTCAAAAAGGGGTGCCGTCACTTGTGAAAAAATAGGGCAAAACCGGCGGTAGTAACCAGCCACCCCTAGGAACCTTTGCACGCCCTTCTTGTCTTTCGGAACGGGAAAATCCATAATAGCCAGAATCTTAGCGTTGACTGGGGCAACAGTTCCTTGTCCTATATTAAATCCCAAGTATTTTATTCGGGCTTGTCCGAACTCACATTTAGTTGGATTGACAGTTAATGATGCTCGTCTAGTTTTTTCAGAAGGGCCTCCAGTCGTATCTTGTGTTGGTGCCAGTCATCACTAAATACTACCAGATCATCAAGGTAGGCTTCGACGCCTTCCAAGTCGAACGTCAGCCTGTTCATAAGCCTCTGGAAGGTAGAAGCCGCGTTGCAGAGTCCGAAGGGCATCCATCACTAGGTAATTAAACAGGCCTCCAGGCACTGTAAAAGAAGAAAGTTCCTGAGCTCGTGGTGATAAAGGCACCTGATAATAACCACGCAGGAGGTCCAAACGACTGACGTATTTGGCACTGGAGATTTTGTCAATCAGGTCGTCAACCCTAGGAAGGGAAAATCCATCTGGCACCGTTATGGAATTTACTCTACGATAGTCGGTATACATTCTATAGGAACCGTCAGACTTAGGTACCAGGACACACGGAGAAGCCCAAGGGCTCTTACTAGGTTCAATCAAACCATGGTCCAGTAGGAAATGTATCTCATCCTTTAGAGCCTTATTCTTAACTGGGCTAACCCGATAAGGTGCTTGTTTGATCAGTGCAGCTCCTTGTACGTCCACATCGTGCATCCCCATAGAACATTGTCGGGGGATATCTCCAAAGAGACTGCTATAAGTGTAGATCAAGTCTCGGATTTCACTTGCTCTTCCCTTGTCTAAATTACTGAAAAATTTATCTAGGTTTCCCAATATTTCAGAGTTCTTTAATCTTATATCTACTCCCCGGGAACAATCTTCCTTACTGGGGTCGTCTTCTTGAGAGCGCACAGCAGCTATAGGGATGACACCTTCATGGTATTTCTTCAGCTGATTTATGTGGTAAGTATGAGTAGACTTCTTCTTTCCCAGTGTTCTCACCACATAATTTACTTTACTTAGTTTCTTCAACACTTCCATAGGACCTCGTACTTGGTTGCAAGGTATGCCCCGCACCGGCTTTAGGGCTAATACTTTGTCTCCCACGTTCAAAGAACGTTCAACAGCGGACTTGTCATAACTTTGTTTCATTTGATTTTGAGCTCGTCTCAGGTTATCGGCAGCCACTTGCCGAGTAAATAACAAGTGTTGCTGCATTGCTGAGGGAGACAGACATAAAGGAGGTTCCGTTCGTCCCGACCACACGTCCTTTAACATTGCTAACGGCCCTCTGACTGCATGACCATAAATAAGCTCAAAGGGGCTATATCCCAGGCTTTCCTGTTCACTCTCTCGTAGGGCAAGGAGGAGGAATGGAATGCCTTCGTCCCAGTCCTTTGAGAACTGCTCACAATAGGCCCTCATCATGACCTTGAGCGTTGGTGGAACCTCTCCAAGGCTCCCTGGGTTTGTGGTCTATAAGCTGTTGAAACTATGGGTTTAATTCCGACCCTGGACAAAGCCTCACGAAAAACCTTTTATGTAAAATTCGTTCCTTGGTCGGATTGGATCTCCTTAGGTAATCCGAACTGTGCGAAGAACCGAAATAAGACTCTTACAATAACCTTAGCACTAATCTTTCGTAGGGGCACGGCCTCCGGATACCGGGTTGTCGTATCCATAATAGTAAGGAGGTATTGGTTGCCGAGCTTGGTTTTTGGAAGAGGTCCCACACAGTCTACTATGAGTCGAGAGAAAGGCTCACCTTCTACGGCAATGGGTACAAGTGGTACAGATGGAGGTTTTTGTGCGGGTTTCCCCACAGTCTGACAAACTGAACAGTTCCTCAAGTACTCGGTCACAGTACTTTTCATCTTCGGCCAGAAAAAATACCGGGCCAATTTTCCTAAAGTTTTCCGCACTCCCAAATGCCCTCCCATGGGGCTAGAATGGGCCACCTCCAACACCAACTCTCGAAACCTAACAGGCAAAACTACTACCTGTTTGACCTTAGGGCGTTGGTTATCTGCAGAGATAGCAGCTGGAGATTTCTTCATCAGAATACTGTCAGCGTAATAGAAACATTCTTCCATCCCCTCAGCTTCCGTCTCTGTAAGCACTTGCTCTCTTGCCTGTTTTAAAGATGGGTCTTCAAGCTGTTCTTTCACTAGGTTGTCTCGGTTAAAGTCACCACTCTGTAGAGGGGTAAAGTCTACCACTCGGGTCTCTGGGAACTGATCTTCGACGTCTGGTCGATCAACGGCACTAAACAGCGCTTCCAAACCCCAATCTGAAGACACATCCTCAGTAGGAAGGGATCCCGGAATTTTAGCCATAGCCCTTGTTATAGCTGTGAGAGGAAATAGACGAGGACCTTCCTTACATCCTTCAATGGCATAAGCCTTTCCTGAGGAATTCTCTGTAACATAAGGTTCTCTGCTTATTCCTCCTTTTCCTAAATCATTACCCACAAGTAGGTCAACCAACTTTATAGGAAAATCAGTCTCCGAAATGCCCACAACAGCCTCACCCTGATATGAATCTAAATTCACATACACCTTATGAAGGGGGACTCTCGTGATGGCGCCACCGTAACCTTCTAGCAGAACATCTAGGTTAGTATAGGTGTTTTCATTTAAAGGAAGCACTCCTTTTCTCAATAGAGTCAGGTAGCTACCCGTATCTCGATAGGATACTATGTCTACCAGTTGGTCCTCTGCAATTCCAGCCTTACCCTTGGAAAAGTAGGGAAGCATGGCCTCCGTTACTTTATCAGAGAGCCTCTCCGAGGGAATTAGGCATTTCGACTTGGAGGACTGGTCAGCTAAAGCTTGCTCTTTTTGTGGACACTCTTGTTCCTTCAGCTTAGAAGATGTCATTAGTGCAGGTAAGGTTTCTGCACCTGAACGCCTATGATCACGGTTCAACTGGAAACAAGAGCGTCTCAAATGGCCGGGTTTCTGGCAATAGGAGCAAGTATGTCCTCTTCTAGGAGTATCTACTTCATAATATGATGGTCTTCCTTTACCTGTGAAAACACGAGTGTAGACTTTCTCTAAACGAGGAGATGCAGTCTGCTGATCCGTTTTCCTAGGAGAATATGGCTGAATCTTAGAAGAATATAACCTAGTCTTCTCTAGAGATGCTTTTTCCTTTGTCAATTGAGAAGTTATCTCAAAATGGTCTGCTAAGGAAGCAGAGGCCAACACGTCTGCTGTCTGATGTTCAATTACAAAGGTACGTACGTCCCCAGTCAGGGTGTTGTGAAATTCCTCTTGCAGGATTAACTGCATCAAGCGCTCCATAGAATCACAACCTGTAGACCTCAACCATCGTTCTAGATCCACTTTCTTTTGTCGGGCGAATTCTACCCAGGTCTGGCCAGGTAGTCGTCGTAGAGAGCGGAAGGTACGCTGATAACTTAAGGGAAGCAAGTCATACTCCTTTAATATTATCTTCTTCACCGCTTCGTAATCAGCATACTTGTCGTAAGGAAGAGCTGCTGTACAGGCTTGTGCCTTACCAGTAAGGGTGGTGTGAAGTAAGGTAGCCCAATGTTCCCGTGGCCATTGCATCCCTCTTGCCTGATTCTCAAATGTGTCGAAGTAAGTGTCTAAGTCCTTCTCACAGAATCTAGGCACTAATAAGGCAGCCTTGTGCAGGTCAAAAGACAAGGTTGAAGGGGCAGATGATTTACCTCTCCTCATCTTTTTGTCTCTCGAATCTGATGTTTTCCCTCTCGAATTCTTCTTTATACAGCTGACGTTGTGCTTCTAGTTGTGCTGTCTGCAACTTTATGAGATGTTCCATACGTTGAAAGTGTTCGAGAGAGAGAGGAGACAAAGGTACAGGAGGAGTGGGAGGATGGAGTCCCTCTAGACGAAGCTTGGGACGAGTTCCAACTCCTGTCGTCTGCACACGACCAGGGCTTGCTAAAGGGCTCTCATTACCTGACTCAAGTGATACGTTGTCTGTATGCATAGCCTCTGCTCCCAGAGTGAGGTTTTCAAATGAAGTCGCTAAGTCGTCTACTCCTAGAACCAAAGATTCCACTGGGGGTGGCTCTACATGAGGGTTCAATATCTGGGCCGTATCAGAAGGTGGAGGAAACAACATGTTCTGAATCATAGAACGGAGAGTACCAGCCGTATAACAATTGTTATAGGGAACTCCCAAACTTTTAGCAACTTGCCAGCATTGCTGTAGGGATAAAGTCTCCAACGTATCTGGAGTTAAGTCCTTCACAATCTGTGGTATGTCACGTTCCATTGTAAAGAAGTTCGAAATCCCGGACAGGCCCCCACTTGTTACGATTCGAGCCTCAGTCTAGGGGCTGGTTACCTTCGTAACAATATCACTTTGAGATGAAACTTAAAATCTTATAAAATCAAGTAATAATGAGAGTTCAACAAGCCTTTTCTGTTTTTTATTTAAACCTTAAATGCTTATCTGAGGTATATAACAAGATCACTTGAATATCTCATAGTCCGATCTTTTTCAATCACTTAAAATTAGAGTATGTATAAGAGCGCTTAATTTAACACTTCCCATAAAAATATAGTATTTACAAGAGCGCTTATAGTAACACTACAATCAGTGTCAATAGACACACAAACACTTTAGAGTCTATATATATACACCCGGTTAACATAGTTCTCTTGAGTATCACTTAGAAGATATTATAATACGTCACTGAACTTCACAACGAATTCCTACGATAATAATCCGATAGATTCTTAGCAAACAGTTCCTCTAAAGAGTAAGAGCGCTTAATCCAGAATATCGATGAAAAGCTGAGCCCTCTTTACCGAGCCAGAGGGAAGAGAGGACTGTCCACAACAGAACACTCCGGTATAACCTCAACTCGGTCAAGAGGGTAGAGAGAGCTGAACTACCTCAACAGGTGCATACCTCGCTAAACCTTAGACAGGCGTTACAAACCTACCTAACACATTACTCCCTATATATACATTATACCCAGGTATAATAATTACAAATTCATAAACCAGATAATATTATAAACTATTGGAATCTTTAATTAGCTTTATTAAAGAAACCCTGAGTATAATATTAAGTGGACAATTCCATATAAATTGTATATAAATTAGCCTCTAAAGACCTTAGGCGTAACAGAGGATGTACCTGAGATCTCCCTCCTCAACAATGGCAAGCCAACACATCACTACGGTGGCCGTCTGGACATCACACTCATCTCCAGACGGCTGCTCTCGAGTGCAAGTTGGGAGGTCCACCCCCATCTAACCAGTGATCACTTTGCAGTGGTCACCACACTGATGGTCCAGCGGCACCCATCTCCCACGCATACCTCCAGATGGAATCTCAAGAAGGCCGACTGGCAGTGCTTCCAGGAGGTCATTGAGCACTGGTGGGCAGAGACTACTCTTCCAGAAGATCCAGATGAGGAGGCTCAGAGCCTACAGGCGACCTTCGCATGGGCAGCTGAGGCAGCCATACCTAGGATTACGAGCGGAGGGTCGTACAAGCGTGACTGGGGGTTCTACAATGAGGTAATAAAAAAACAGAACCACTGCATCAATGTCGTCTGCAAGATGCATAGGCGAAATCCCATGGTCGAGTCCATGCGTCTTCTAAGGGAAGTGGTGCGGCATGCACTCCATGTCTCTCATGCCACTAGGTAAATGGATTGAATGGTGTGCCTCCCTCAGCTACTCCACCACCTTATCTGAGATATGGACCAAGTTAAGAATGACCACTGGGCAGTGTCACAGTGTGGCTCGAGCACACCCACACCCCGCAATGGAGGCAGAGTGACTGGTGGAACTCTTCACCTCCATGGCAGCTATGGCTCAACTGCCCCAGGATCTCCAGGACCTACAGGCCACTCTCCTTCCTAGAAGGATGAGGGTGATCCAAGCGGCTTGCCGGGCAAAGGACGCCACTGACGAAGACTTCACTGACCGGGAGCTCCAGGCAGCCTTCACATCTCATCGGGACACTGTTATTGTGCATGATGGTGTCACCTATGGCATCATCACTCGATCTGGCCAATCTGGTCACGAAGCTGTCCTGGGGGTCATCAAACCGGACTTTGAAAGCCGGCAGACTCCCTGCCATATGGAAGGAGGCTGATATCATACCAATTCCTAAACCTGGGGATCCTGGCAGTGTGAGACCCATCTCCCTCACCAGTTGCATCTCCAAGGTCTCTGAGAGGATGGTGTTGGAGCGACTGAGGTGGAAGCTTGGCCTCCTCATAAACACCTCTATGGGTTCACTAGAGGAGTGGGCACCTTTGAAAGCCTTACCACCCTACTGGCCAGCATTGGGTTGGACGCCAAAGCCCACATTGTTGTCTTCCTCGACCTTGAGAAAGATTTCAAGCTAGCCAGTGCACCTACCGTCCTTTCACTCTTGGCCCGGGTACATTTCCAGGGGCATGCCTCTTCTCTCAAGACCCTAGAAAATGGCACTTCGAAGGGTGGGGTGCTTAATCCTGCCCTGTTCAATGTACTGATGCACCAGCTTGTGTGCCTGCCTTTCTCCACAGGCACCTTCCTACTCAGCTACACCCATGACCTGGCACTCGTCATATCTAGGAAGCACCGGCTGTTGCAGCAAGCCCAGGAGGACCTCGATCTGCTGGCTTCCGCTTGCCGTGGCCTAGGGCTCAAGATATCTGCAGCAAAATCCAAAGCCATGATCTTTCGCACTAGGGTACCCAATGAGAGGCTGCGGATCCTGGGCATTAACCTGGAATGGGTTCACAGCTATAGGTACCTTGGCATCTACATCGACAGGCGCCTCACCTTCCAGAAACATGTACGCCACATCAAAGAGAGAGCTCTGCAGAGGGTCAGGGCAATAAGTGCCATGGCCAACAATAGGGTCGGGGCTAGCCTCGAGGTCATGAGGTTGTTCTACATACAGGCCATACGCTCATTCATCGACTATGGGGCGCTTGCTCTGGTTCATGCCAGGCCCACGAATATCAAGTGTCTTTGTGTGGTCCAGAACACAGCTGTACGGGCCATGCTGGGGGCGCCTATGTGAGCCAATGCGATGGCTCTGAACTTCGAGGTGCAGCTGCAGCCCCTTGAGGACAGGATCCAACTTGTAGCTGCCAAGAGGATAGCAAAGTACCTCCGCCTCCCGGGAGCCGACAAACTGATGAGGGATATACGGGTCCACCAGGGACATGTCGTACCAATGCACCGCGGCCGCCGGTGGTTGTGGTCAGTTGCAGATGCCACAAGGAATCTCCTGCCCATGACATTGCTCCAGGAAGGAAGCTGCGACAGACCTGCAGCGAACTACACGGTGCCGCCCCCTTGGGCGCCAGAGCTGTTGGCAGTGCACTGGACAGCCCTACCAGGCAGCAAGAGGCATTGCCCCCAGCACATTCTGCAATGACTTGCTTCAGCTAGCATTACGGGTGTGGAAACCCCTGGGTGTGTGCCATATTACACTGATGGCTCCAGAGACCCAGAGGCAATCTGGGTCTATGCCGTTTATCAAGCTCTGCAGCATGCAATTGCAGACCATCAGCATCCCCCCGTCATCCATGTTGATTCCAAGTCAGCAATCCAGGCAATTATGCACAAAGAGCCAAGGGACAACATACACTTACTCACGTCCATTCGGGGCGACCTGCAGACGCTCATTACCCAGTGTCGCAGAGCCACCATCAACTGGATCCCAAGCCATGTGGGTATCCCCGGCAATGATGCAGCAGATAAGGCTGCTAAGACTGCAACACTCGAGGCACAGCCACGTGGTGCAATCTCCATCAGCCTCAGCCAGATTATGCTATGGGCTACCAGTGCGGCCAGGCGCCCACTTCCTGACCCTGGGAAGCAGACCAGGGAACTGCGGGTGGCTATCCACCGTCTACGCTTCGGGTATCCCACCACTGCACAGATCGTTGAACGGGCTAGAGAGGAGCTCTGTGCCCACTGTGACTGGATGGTTTCGACACCCCTGGTGCACTACCTGTTAGACTGCCCATCTACATTGCCCCTTTGCCGCAGACACTTCTCGATGACCCCGGTGGGGCGGGCCCGGGAAGATGAGGCGGCACATCTGGTGTACTTTTCCAATAAAGATTTGTAGACCTTCGTCCCAGTCATTGCACGTCACCCTCCTCCCCGCTGACGTCACTGTGAAGGCCTGCTGAGGACCTCCGTTGCACCCCACACCAACAACCATTAGAGCAACCTACCTTTTTGGACGTCGTTTGTACATAGATTCGGAGAGGACTCCTCTTCCCACCAAAGGAATGCCACACATGTACCATTAACGTCGATACATGACACTTCCTTACTCGGGGAGCCGATGCCGGGTCACCAAATTGGAAGAGATCCGGGCTGGGATCCATACCGGCAAATCACAGAATAGAATGTTGTTGGGGCAATGGATGAATTCCCTAGAATGTTTGTTCCTCGTTACTCTATAGTTTGTTCATGATTGTAACTATTGTGACCAGCTCTATCTGGAGCTCATTACCTTTGTAACTTGTCATGATTGTGACCAGCTCTAGTTCATTACCTTTGTAACTTGTTCAGCTATCAAAACTTCGGAGTCCAGTCCCTGGACAAATAATGTACCTCTGTAATCTTTTGACTACTGCCCACACCATGGGTATGGGGTGCATAATAAAGATATTAAACTAACTAAACTAACACATCTAATCTTGACCAGTTATTATAAGATTAAGATTATTTATTTATCTGTAAAAATTACAATGTGTGTTTTACATTTAGGTTTTAATTTAATATGTTTATTATGCACCCCATACCCATCCTGTGGGCGGTAGTCAAAAGATTACAGAGGTACATAATTGGTCAAGGGACTGGACTCCAAAGTTTTGATAGCTGAGCAAGTTACAGCGGTAATGAACTAGATCTGGTCTCAATTATGACCAAGTTACAATGGTAATGAGCTCCAGATAGAGCTGGTCACACTCATTACAAATTACAAAGGTAATAAACTAGATCTGGTCACAATCATGACAAGTTACAAAGGTAATGAATCATAAACATGTCCATACATGGTTACAATAAAGAACAAATTACAGAGTAATGATCAGTTAACAAACATTCTAGGGAATGCATCCATTGCCCCAACAACAGATGTTGCAAGGTGCCTGTCCCTCTTCGGCAGGACAGCCAGACAGCCATTGCAAACAGCAGCAGGTTGCGCCAGGATCTGCTGCTTGTAAGAGCACCATCGACCCTCCCCAAGAGGTCCAAGAGGTCAGCGACTCTGCTAACAGCCCAAGGGAGAACTGCCCTGGGGACGTGTCAACGTCCTGGTGGACGCCAATTTGATTGCAGATCCCAGGCCCTCTGTCTGCTGGGAGGGGCTGTTTGTTGATCCCACCTGGAGCCCTCTGGGTGCCCAGACATCCACCATGCGCACGGATGCTGAAGCTTGAGGAACAGAGTGGAATTTCCCATGACCCTGGCACACCCTGTGCCATCGCTGACATCGTGGGCTGGGACGGGAAAAGTACCCTCTACAGTTAGGGTGGAGCTTGGAGTTTGGTGGGTGAAGGGGGGGAGTTGAATGGTTAAGACGCAGGGGTGAGGGGTAATGAGAGGGTCACTGTTTACTACACACGGGGCAGCCCGGAAAGGGGGTGAGGGGCACTTCCCTACACACCGATTGTGCACCGTTGTTCACACTATCCTGCCTACAACAAACACAACATCGATTTGTATCCCATGCACATCTTGCAAGATATGGGCTAGTGACCCCAAAACCAGTGTTCTCTTCATCTTCACACACCCCGCCCCCTCCTCTCCGGGTGGGGTGGGGGAGGAGGCACTGACTTGTCCCCACCTGGACACTCAGCACCACACCCAACCCTCACAAACTGCACAAAACGTCCACTATTTATGCTGAAACGATGCACTGGGATGTCCTCTCGCTGCTCTGGAATCTTCCCAGAGCATTCACACTGAGTCCTGTTCAGTCGTGACCTGGTCAGCCTCTTTGATTAGGAGTTATCCTTGAAAATCCCGCAGCTATCCCGCCACACGCCTTGGCGCGTCGGCCATGCCGTCAGTCTTTTTTACATTTAGAAGACAATAATTACAAAGATGGCAGTTAGCATGCCTGGGCATGCTAGGCATTTCGGGCAGACTTAATACTAGTTTTTAATCTATTACAAATTACATCCTAGGTAGTAGGTTGGTAGACAGCAGCCGCCCAGGGAGGTACTACCGTCCTGCCAAGTGAGTGTAAAACGAAAGCCTGTATTTGTTTTACATGATGGTAGAATTGCTGGTGTCTTTTCTGTCTCATAAACATGCATGATTTCAGGTATGTCTTGTTACTTCTACTTACACTTAGGTCACACTACACATTCATGTACAAGCATATATATATACACACCCCTCTGGGTTTTCTTCTATTTTCTTACTAGTTCTTGTTCTTATTTCCTTTTATCTCCATGGGGAAGTGGAACAGAATTCTTCCTCCGTAAGCCATACGCAGGAGAAACTTTCGTTTTTCCTTTTGGGCCACCCTGCCTCGGTGGGAAACGGCCGACGTGTTGAAAGAAAGAAGAAATTACATATGAATACAAATTTCAAATGATTAAATAGATTTACAATACTGAGGTAGTTCGGAACAATCAGATTGTATTACAAATTACAATAAATACAAATTTCAAATGATTAAATAGATTTACAATAGTGAGGTATTTGATAATTATTTATTTATTTCTCTGTAAAAACATTAGTGTGTGTTTTACATTTAAATGACAATACAGTAATTACAAAGATGGCCGTTAGCATGCCTGGCATGCCGGGGCATGCTAGTTATTTCGATCATACTTAATACTAGAGCTTAATCTATATTACAGATTACATATGAATACAAATATCAAGCTGTTAAATAGATTTACAATAGTGAGGTAGTTTAGAATAATTAGATTGTACTATCAATTACAAATGAATACAAGTTTCAAATAGTGAGGAGGTTCAGAATATTTAGTTTGTAAAATTAGTAATTGGAATGTTTTTGTCTTGGTATGTTACATAGTTTATATTAAAGCTCCTATATTGGAGTATATCAGCCAAACTTAAGACTAGTTTGAAATTTATTAGACAATAGCTATATTCGGGATTTTTTGTTTACTGTTCTTTGGGCAGTGTTGGTGGAGATGAGGAGGATGTGTGTGTGTTAGTTACCATTTTGTACTAGGCACATGTCAATTAGACACTAGGCCTGTTGTATGTATGTGTGTGTGTGTGTGTGTGTGTGTTTGTGAATTGGTGGTTTTCATGTGTTTAAGTGATGGTGGGGTGTGTTAGTGAGAAGATTTTTTTTGATGATAGTGTTGAAAATGGTGACTGAGTCTGTAGTTCTGGAGTTTTCAGGTAGAGAGTTCCAGATTTTAGGTTCTTTGATGTACATTGAACGTTTGTATAGATTTAGTTGGAGACGGGGAATGTCATAGAGATTTTTGTGTCTGGTATTTTGTCTATGGGTCCTGTCACAACTATCAAGAAAGTGTTTAAGTTCTGGGTTAATACTGGAATTTATGGTTCTGTACATGTAGGTTACACAGTAGTAAGTGTGGATGTTCTGGACAGTGAGTAAATTTAGGTCTCTGAAGAGTGGGGTTTTTTTTTTTTTGCCTGGGATGGGATTGCGTGATAAATCTTACTGCAGCTTGTTGTTGAGTTAATATTGGTGTTAGGTGGGTTGTTGCTGTTGATCCCCAAGAACATATGGCATAGGTGAGGTAGGGATAGATGAGTGAATAGTATAGTGTGAGTAGGGCTGATTGTGGAACATAGTAACGTATCTTAGAGAGGATCCAAACCGTTTTTGATACTTTTTTTGCTATGTGATTGATAGGGGTGCTGAAATTCAGGTTGCTCTCAAGGTATAGGCCCAGAAATTTGCCCTCATTGTGTTTAGCAATAGGAGTGTTGTCAGTCATTATGTTCAGCTGTGCAACACCTGTTCTATTACCAAACACAATGTAGAAGGTTTTGTCAGTGTTAAGTGTAAGTTTGTTGGCTGTCATCCAGGTTGATATTTTTAGTAGCTCTTCATTAACAATGGTGTTGAGTGAGGCAAGATTTAGGTAGGAGATGACATAAGTTGTATCAACAGGTGTTGGGATACGTTGGGAAGATCATTGATGTATAAGAGGAAGAACAGGGGACCAATGACACTTCCCTGTGACACTCCAGTATAAAGTGGTCGTGTAGATGAGGTTGTGTCTTTAATGGTAACGTATTGATACCCGTTAGTAAGACAGGATTTAAAATACATATGAGCATGGCCTCTTATACCGTAATGGTCAAGTTTTTGGAGTAGGATGCCGTGGTCTACTGTATCAAAAGCTTTCCTTAGGTCAATAAAGAGTCCTAACGGATATTCCTTGTTTTCAAGTGCTGTGTAAAGTAGATCCAGCATTTTTACAATTGCATCTTTTGTTTTTTGTAAAACCAAATTGGCAGGGGATGAGTATGTTTTGTACTATAATAAACGAATATAAACTCTTGTGCACAAGGTTCTCAATTTTTTTTGGATAGCAACGGTAAGTTCGAGATTGTCCTGTAGTTATTTACATCTGTGTGGTCACCACCTTTGTGAATTGGTGTAACCCTTGCTGTCTTGAGGGGTGCCGGGAAAGTGCCAGATTCTAGTGAATTGTTAAAAAGTAGTGAAATAGCAGGTGAAAGAACTTGAACCGCTCGCTTGTACAAAAGATTCCCTGATTTATTCTTAAGTGACTTTATAATCATGGTGACTTCAGTGGGCTCGGTAGGTGCAAGATAGAAGGAGGTTGGGAAATTTCCATCTAAGTAATCACTTGCTTGGGCATTGGTACCTGGGATTTTACTGGCGAGATTTGATCCTATGGTTGAGAAGAAGTTATTTAACTTGTTAACTGTATCAATAGGCTGTAGTTGTGTTTCATTTGGTTTAGTCAGGACAATATCCCTAGTTTTTTCAGTTTGTGGCCTAGAATTTGAGAGATTGTTTTCCAGGTCCTTTTTATATCTCTTCTTGTTTCGGTGAATCTGCTGGAATAGTACAATTGCTTGGCCTTTCTTATTAGTTTGGTGAGAACTGATGCATAATGTTTAAGAATATTTTTGTGTAAATAACAAAAAAGGCACAATACCGTGACTGGAACAATACACTCACAACCCGCACATTTAAAAGGGAGGAGCTTACGACGACGTTTCGGTCCGACTTGGACCATTTACAAAGTCACACTAGGCCCTGTCTATATTGCTTTTCATATTGATGTTTCTTATCAATGGTTTTTAGTATGCTGTTAGTTAGCCATGGGCAACCTAGCCATTTGTTTGTAATCTGCTTCATTTTTATGGAACAATGTTTGTTGTATAGTCTAAGTAATTTGTTAAGAAATATGTCTGTGCAATTATCGATACGATTGGCATTGGAGAATTTAGTAGGACAATCAACCAACCCTAACTCTGTTGTTAAGTTACTTATGGAGGCCTCGTCATGAAGTCTAAAGTCTAAAGACTGAAGGCTAAAGTCTAAAGAAACACCACTGTGTATGGTGTTACTATGATTTGTGGACTGTATGCTGGAATGGACTGTTTAGGAAGAGGGGGGGAAGAAAGTACACACAATAATACGATAAGACCATCACTTACCCAATATTATGGATGGTCGCTGGAGATCGTTGACATGCTTACAGTACCTATGCTATTATAACATAATAGCTGTGGTGGAGGGAGTCTCATCCTTTGTTCTCCCTCGTATTCAAGTACTTCTCGGTAGACATAATGCTTCTCCCGGCAAGATAATGGTGTTAATTGGTTGTCCAGATTAAGTTGTATTGACTCCTTAACCCCTCTACAATCCTCGGGACACAGGAGAGTGAGGTTAACATATGCTCGGTAGGGAAATGGTGACTTGTATCACTTCAGGGAGGAGGTTATAAGAAACCTGGCGGCGCACGAAAATAATTGAAAATATATGGAAAATGAGCTTTGTTGACTGAAAAATAGTTTAAGAATCTGGCAACATTTTGGTGAAAATCCCATTTTAATACAACGTTTGTAAAGCAAATTATAGCTATTTGAAACATATTATCTTACGAAGCGCAAGGCAAAAAAAGTTTGTGACCGCGCGATATAATTTTTTTGTTTTGTTTTATTTTGTTTAATTGTCTCTATATATTTCTTTCCAATACACTAAATTTACCACTCAACATCATAATACAGTGTTGGAGCAGCTTATTGGCTTATATCAGAGGTGGGAGGGGCTTATAGCAGAGGTGGGAGGGGCTTATATCAGAGGTGGGAGGGGCTTATATCAGAGGTGGGAGGAGTCAAGAGGCAGCCAAGGACGATAGTTGCATAATCAGCGGTTTGATACTCCCAACAAATGTCTTTATAAGTAAGTAAGTAAGTAAGTTTATTCAGGTATACACAAGTACATTTACATACATTATCATACATAGCAGCATATGTGTAGAGAACCTAGGATAACCCAAAAAAGTCAGACAGAGTGACTTATTTCCATTGGGGTCCTTTTTATACCTTAATGTTGACATTGTAGGATATATATGTCATTATATTATAAAGGATATATGTATATTAGGAATAAGGTAAAAAGAGTTATTTGCATACTGACGTTATTATTACTAATACACTTTATCTGCTTATAACATTTATTCAATAATAGTATTAGACATAAGATATATAAGATAAAAGCATAATAAAGACAGCCAACATCATAATAAGTGTCATATACAGGAGAGTGCAGTCATCGGAGACCTGGATCTAGCAGTCTTCATGCTTATAAATATACGGTTTTCTAAATAACAAAAAAGGCACAATACCGTGACTGGAACAATACACACACAACCCGCACATATAAAAGGAGAGGAGCTTACGACGACGTTTCGGTCCGACTTGGACCATTTACAAAGTCACACTAACACGAAGGACGAATCGAATCGAATAAGTTCAGGTAAGATCCCAATGGGATGAGCGGGGAAGACGGTACAGACGAAGAATAGCGCTGGAGAGGAGTCTTCTTAGTCGTAAAAATAGAGCCAGAGCTTAACCCAGCAGCTAAGGCGATCGTGGGGCAGAGGGGCGAACAGCTCAAGGTACCTGACATAGAATCAAAAGGTTATTTGTAAATAGGGTGGTTAGGAGCAGGTTCATACAAGGAATAGAAAAGGTTGTGTTGGTTTGTGGGTCTACGAATGTCTTCGTCAAGGAGAGAGGTCCAGTAGTCATGTCGTGTCTCAAGTTTGTCTATCTGTCTGTCACTGAGAGTCTTCCAGTACAGATTCAGCGCAGGGATGTCTAACTGGGCATGGAGAGACACGCTTGTGGCGAAGTCTTCCCATCTGACATCAAGCACCCAGCGCAGAGCCTTGTTCTGGACACGCTGCAGTTTAAGTAAGTTTGTTTTGGCTGCAAGAGAGAGGGCTAGAGGAGAGTAAGTTATCAGCGGACGTATTAGGGATTTGTAGAGGTGTAGTTTGGTGCGTTGTGAGGCATGTTGCAGCTTGTAGAGGCCCGCAAGGGCCTTGCTAGCTACTGCATGCTTTGAGTGAATGTGTCTGTTTAAGCAAAGAAGGTAGTCAAGATTAATGCCAAGGACTGTGACAGATTGTGTGATGGGGATGTAGGTGCGGGTGTCAGCTGTTCTGAGCTCGACAGGTAATGGAGGATCACGTTTCCTATAGTTAAAATATGTAATGCTGGATTTAGCTGCATTGGTTTTGATCCTCCATTTTTGTTTCCAGAAGGCAATCCTGTCGACCTCATTCTGTGTTTTGTGTGAGAGTGTATCTATATTGGCGTGAGTGGTGAGTTGTGTAATGTCGTCTGCATAGGCTAGTGTGATGGAGTTGTGGTATACAGGTGTTGGAATGTCGTTAGTGTATAAAATGTAGAGGGTAGGGGAGAGGACAGATCCCTGGGGTACTCCAGCATTTAGTGTGAAGTAGTCTGAGTAGCAGCCTTGGAATTTGATTCTCATTGTGCGGCCTTGAAGGAAGTTGCAGAGGAGTTTACGAGTAGTGAGAGGCAGGTTAAAGTTAGTGCAGAGTTTGTGTTTGAGCCCTACATGCCAGACAGTGTCAAAAGCTTTTTCAACGTCTTTGCAACCAGGGCTGTCCTGTTTCTTTGTTTTGTGTTTATGTGGATGTAGTTGAGAATGATGTTAATGGCATCCTGTGTAGATCTGTGAGTTCTGAAGCCAAACTGGCCGTTAGAAAGAAGTGAGTTGTGTTCCAGGTATCTGCGAAGACGATGGTTGATGAGTTTTTCAAAGAGTTTACCTAATGTTTCGAGGAGGCTGATAGGGCGATAGTTTCTAGGGTCAGAGTGGTCTTTATTGGGTTTGGGAAGGAGGATAGCGGTAGCAGCTTTGAAGAGTGAAGGGAAGTAACCAGAAGCAAGGGAGGCATTGAGGAGGTTTGTGTAGGAAGTAATGATAGAGTCAGGAAGGTGTTTTAGGATAATATGGTTTAGGCCAGAGGCACCAGGAGCCTTGGGAGGAAGGTGTCTGAGGAGAGTTTTAATGTCTGTGTTGGTGAAAGTAGTGTCGAGTTCTTGGGAGGAGGTAAGGGAGTCGAGATGGATGTGGCTGTCTGGTGTTGTTTCGTGTGTGTGTGTGTAGTGTTCCAGTGTTCTATGTTCTGAATGTGTTGGATGGCGTTAGGGTGGGGTGGGTGAGGGTGGAAGATGTTCTCCCAGATGTGTTTGAAGATGTTTGTAGCAGCCTGCGGGTCTGAGATGTGTGTTGTTGTGGGTGATGTGTTTGAATTTGTTGGTGGGAGTGGTACCTCGGTTTTTTTTTATAAAGTTCCAGAAGGCTTTGGAGTTTTTAATTCGCTGTTTGTCTGCTTGTAGTATGAGCTGTGACCAATGAGAGTTGTGGTCTTGGTCTAGACTGTGTAGAATGTTGTTTCTGAGGTAAGTGAGATCTAATCGGACTTGATTATATCTATGTGTTGTAGAGGAAGCGGTTGTGGTAGCAGATAATTAATCTTTTTGTTCTGATTGAGGGTTTGAAAGAATAACGAGTGGTGTGAGTTTTCTTTGGTATTGCGGAGTTGGCTGCTTGTGTAATGGTGTCTTGGATGAGATCAAGTTGAGTGTCAATGTCAGAGATAGGTTTGTTGTTGTAGTCATAGGTGAGGTTAGTATTATCTATATGTTGTTTGAAAGCATCCCAGTCAGCGTTCTTGTAGGAGAAGGAAGGTCTGGCTGGGATGAGGATAGGGTTGGAAGAGATGTGTAAGATGACTGAGATGTGATCAGAACCTGTAATAGGGCCAGGTGAGATGTAGTGTTGGAAGAGAGAGCTAGCTCGGTTTGCCAGAATGATATCGGGTTTGCCTTGGCCCATGTGGTTGTAGAAGGTGTTGAAGTCTGGGCCGAGGTGAATTAGGTGTTTGTGGTTTGTAAGTTGAGTAATTGGTGACCAAGTTGGTTGTTACTGGTGTGATGAAATGCGTTGTGTTTGGCATTCATGTCAGCTAGTAGGTATGTTGTGTAGTTGAAGACTAAGGAAAGGTCGTGTATGTTGAGAATAGTGTTAGGGCGAGCATAGGTAGTGAAGAAGATGAAGGGGCCAAGGTGGGTGTGTATTCTGACCGCAAGACAATGTTGGTGAATAAAAGGGATTGGGAGAAATTCATGTTTTATGTTGGATTTGACAAGGATGGCAACCCCATCGTGGGGATTGTATGGGGACTGTAGTGCAGTATACCCATAATGACGGATACGTTGAGGGGCTTTGAGGCAGGTGCTGTTAAGTAAGACAATATCTGGCCTCTCTGCTTCAAGAAGTTCGGCCAGTAGGTGTCTAATTATAAAGTAAGAACGTACGTTGAACTGAATCACCTTAAACATGATTTAATGGTTTCGTCGTAGCAAAGTTAATGTCTGGGGAGGAGTTTAGATTAAAGCCCATGATAGGGGTGCCATTGGTGGATGTGTGTCTGTGGGTGTTACGGACCCGCTTCCTAGAGGGGGAGGAAGAGATGGATCTGCTTTTATGTTCTTTGGTCTGTCTGTCAGAATTTGGGGCAGGTTTAGGATTGAGTGGATTTTGTCTGGAGGAGGTGGAGTTGGACCTGGATGAAGTCTTGGATGTGGTGGATGAGGAGTGGGCGGAGGTGGATGCAGAGGAAGTGGAAGCTTTGGTAAGGGATGAGGTGGGGGAGGGGTGTGGTCGTAGCGGCAGCAGGAGGGGTGTTGGTGGGAAGGGTTGATGTGAAGAGAGGTGGGGGAGGAGGAGAGCTGGTGGGGGTAGGAAGAGGGGTGATGAGATAGAGGTCGGAAGGAGGGGGCTTAGAAGAGAAGCAGGAAGGAGGGATAATTAGAGAGGGAAGATTGTTAGCATTCAAGATTAGGTTAAGGATATGTGAGTAGTCTGATTGGTAAGTTTGAGAGATTGCCATTGCAGAGTAAGCAGCAGTGGCGAGTTGACAGTTAGTTTTGTAGTCTATTGTGGGTATAGGTGTAGGTGGAGAGGTGCTTGTAGTCTGTGTGTTGGTGTTTGATGTGTGTATAATAGAGAAAGGGTTTGGGGAAGAAGGGGTAGACCAAGTGCATGGAGTAGCCCAGGCATTGTGGGTGGGGGAGGGAGGTTTGGTAGGGGAGAGAGGTGCAGGGAAGGGGTTGGGGAGGGAGGGGGGTTGGCTTGCTCTGAAGGAGGAGAGAATGTCTTTTCTAGTAGGGCAGGAATTTGCAACTGCAGTGTGTGACCCGCCGCAGTTAGAACATTTAAGGGAGAGGTTGCATGTATTCCAGAAGTGGCCAGTTGCTGAACATCTGGAGCAGATTTGTGTGGATGTGCATGTGTTTTTGTCGTGTCCGAATTTGTAGCATTTTAGACATTGTGTGATGGGGTGGAAGTTTGGAGTGAAGAGTGTGTTTGGAGGAATGCGGATAGTCTTGGCAAGGATTCCTTGGTTGAAGAGAATACAGGCATCAGAAGGAGTTGAACAGCGTATTTTGAGGATGGTAGAGTTATCAGGTCTGTAAATATCGTCAACAGATACTTTGTTCTTAGTACTAATGTCTTTGATTAAGTCTTCTTTGTTTGTGTCATAGGCAGTCAGGAGAGAATAGTACATGTTTAGCAATGACCGTACTTTTGGCACGGTGCTCAGGAGTCCAAATAATAGTGAAGCCGGCGTTTAGCAGTTGTTGTCTGGTCGAGGTTGAGGTGTACGTTTCGTAGGATTGTCTGTCAAGAAGGAGTTTGAAGCCTGAGTTGGTTTTAAAGATTTTAAGTTGAGGTTCGCCCGTGATCTGGAATAATAAATTTTCAGGACAGTTAGTGGCATCAGAATTAGAGTATTTGAGGTTCAGCAAAAAAGAATTGGGTTTGGAAGAGGCATAGGTAGGATAGGCCTTAGAAGCAGGAGAGGGCAGTAGAGGGGGAGTGGGAAGGGGGAGGGAGGTGGAAGGCATCGAAAGCATCATCTAGTTGCGTAAAGATGAATAAATAGTTGTGGCGGTGACAAATGGCCAAATCTGTGAGGCAAGTACGTGTGAAGTAGTAGACACGCGTACTTGCCTGGCTATTAACAGGAGGTGAACTGTAGCTTGATGGGGCACTGTATGCATTCTCCCTGCATCCATCCTGCCCTGCCCTGCTGCGCTGTATGACCCCTGTGGTTTAGCGCTTCTTTTGATTATAATAATAATTTCCACCAGAAAGTAAATTATGTTATTATTTAACTCTCTCTTCTCTGTTCTTCTCACTTGCTTCCTCTCCTTCTCATCACCTGTTCCTTTCCTCTCTCCTCACCTCATCTATCTTCCTCTCACCTGCTTCCTTTCCCCTCTTCCTCTCACCTGCTTCCTTTTCCCTCTTCCTCTCACCTGCTCCTTTTCCCCTCTTCCTCTCACCTGCTCCCTTTCCCTTCTTCCTCTCACCTGCTCCCTTTCCCCTCTTCCTCTCACCTGCTCCCTTTCCCCTCTTCCTCTCACCTGCTTCCTTTCTGCTCTTCCTCCCCACCTGCTCCATTTTCCCCTCTTCCTCTCACCTGCTCCCTTTTCCCTCTTCCTCTCACCTGCTCCTTTCCCCTTTCCTTTCCTCTCACCTGCTCCCTTTCCCCCTTTCCTTTCTCTCACCTGCCCCTTTTCCTCTTCCCTCACCTGCTCCCTTTCCCCTCTTCCTCTCACCTGCTCCCTTTCCCCTCTTCCTCTCACCTGCTCCCTTTCCCCTCTTCCTCTCACTTGCTCCCTTTCCCCTCTTCCTCTCACCTGCTCCCTTTCCCCTCTTCCTCTCACCTGCTCCCTTTCCCCTCTTCCTCTCACCTGCTCCCTTTCCCCTCTTCCTCTCACCTGCTCTTTTTTCCCTCTTCCTCTCACCTGCTCCCTTTCCCCTCTTCCTCTCACCTGCTCCCTCTTCTCTTTTTTTCTCACCTGCTCCCATCCTCTCCTCACCTACTCTCACTGTTTCACCTGCTTTCTATTCTCTTTCTCACTTGCTACATCTTTCTATCTTCCAACTGCTGTCTCCCCTCTCACCTACTCCCTCTTCTACCACTCACCTGCTCCATCTCGTTCCTCTTACCTACTCCCACTGCTTCTTCCCTTCTCTCTGTCTCCGCCACTGTCATCTGGCAGATGGGACTGATAATCAAGTTTTCTGAGACATGGGACTGCCACAGTCATCTGACAGATGGATGACCCCTGTGGTTTAGTGCTTCTTTTTTATTATAATAATAATAATAATAATAATAATAATCTGGCAGATGAGACTGATATTCAAGTTTTCTGAGACATGGGACTGCCACTGTCATCTGGCAGATGGGACTGATATTCAAGTTTTCTGAGACATGGGGCTGCCACTGTCATCTGGTAGTAACCTCATGTCCCAGAGGTTACCTAATAAATAATTATTTGTAGTTACATAACACTTAATATTTTATTGATAATCATTGTTTGTTTTTGCAGCACAGCAAAGTGATGGAGGCACTGGATACTTCTTCCACCTTGGTATTTCTTGACCTTGCATGGGCTGGTATAACCAGAGGCAGGGTTCACATCCGCATGACTCCTGACACAGGGCTGGCTACACAGTTTGTGTTGTTGTCTTCTGGTGAGAGAGGCCCATCCTACCACAACACTACATTTTTTAAAGTAGAGTACAAGGGTGAACCAGGAGAAAGTGTTACAGGTGGAGACTACCAGCAT
>WNWK01026713.1:0-27072 GCA_009830355.1 Cherax destructor | reverse complement strand
GAAGGTAGCAAACATTAGTTTTTTAATTAAGGTCATAAAGGGGTCACAAAAAGCTTTTAAAATTTTTAAAATTGAATTTAATTTTTAAGTGGGGAACAAATGGCTGGGGACGATAAGCCCCTATAAAGTTTGACACAAAAAAAAGGGGTGATTTGGTTTAAAAAAGCTTATCATTATATAAGTGTTTAGTTGGGGCGACTAGGATATAAGTTATTTAACTGTTTCTTCATTTAAATCAAAAATATTCGAGTTTATGACCCTTTTTTTAGGATATTAGAGAAATTACTTTAGGGATAACAGCGTAATTTTTTTGAGAGTTCTTATCGATAAAAGAGTTTGCGACCTCGATGTTGAATTAAAATTTCTTTGTAATGCAGCAGTTACAAGAGGGTCTGTTCGACCTTTAAATTTTTACATGATTTGAGTTCAGACCGGCGTGAGCCAGGTTGGTTTCTATCTTCTGGGAGAACAAGAATTGTTTTTTAGTACAAAAAGGATTAAATAATTGAAATAGTTTTAAAGATTTAGCTAAGTAATGTTTTTATTATGACGTCAGAAAAAGTCAAAGACTTTGTCTTTAACCCTTTGGGGGTCCAAGGGGGTCTCTGAAACTCGTTCTCAGGGTCCACAATTTAAAAAAAAAAAAAAATATTTTTTCTTATGGAATGATAGAGAATCTTTTTCCGATCATAACGCCAAAATTATGAAATTTGATCGAAAACTAACGGAATTATGCTTCGCGAAGTTAGTGGTAACCATGACACTTACGCATCGGCGATTTCGCCCACTTTGAGCCCTATTTTTGGCACATTCCAATGTTTCAGTCTAAAAATTTAGCTATTTCGCTAGAACTCCATTTCTTCTATTGATTGAGTACAAGAAACCGCCTATTTACCAATTTCAACTACCCAAAATAGTGGTCAGAAAATGGCAATTTCCAATTTCACACAAATTTCAAACGATGCCAATTTCAAAATAGAATCAATAATAAACAAGACAGACATTCCTGGCACTAAAATAACATCTTTTCTGTTCATTAGTAACGTCTCCAGGCCCCTCTTACATTACTTTTGCTTTCCATTTTGAATTTTTATTCTCACAAAAAAATAGAAGATTTATTGTTATGTATACAACTGCATCATTGTAAAAATGGTATAAATAATATCAGAGCACTTGTGCATGAATATTAGACTCGCCAGTTGATGTGTATTGGACGCATGGTGTGATATGTTTACTCATGAACATCGTCAAAAATCGAACATTTTCGCTACTTTGAGCTCAATTTCAAGGTACTTGTTATTGTCAAACCAATCAAAATCATCTCTATTTCTGTAATATATCTTCCATTCTATCAAATAAGAACAAGAAAACGAGAATAAAACAATAAATACCATACGAAAATAGACTGCAAAGTCGCTGTTTTAAACCAAAAACACGGTCAGTTTTTTTTTTTCCTCATTATGCACTGTGTGGTGCAGGAATTTTTTTATACTGCGCACACTGACCGCACAGACCCATTCTATCACATCTAGGCCTAACAGCCTGTTTCTGCTTGATTTGAGGGCGCTAGAATTTAGGCGTACTAGTACGTCAATAACCCTAGTGCTAAGACGTACTAGTACGACCAAAACCGAAAGGGTTAATTTCAAAATTAATATTTTTAAACTATCTTCTGTTACGGGGTAAGGAGAAGTTGGGTTTCTAATGGTTAGCGAGGCCCGGACGGCCGTAACGGTCTCGAGGATACCCTGATGATTTTAACTACAACAATTAAGGTCAGGAGAAGAAATGAAATTATAAAAATAGTGAGGGGCCCTGAAGGCCCTGAGTAGATAGGGGAGGTTGACAGGTAGATGGGATTAATTTTACTATTATTTAGGAGTAGGAATACAGAAGAGTTGTAAAATTTAGATGTTAGTAGCATTGGGTCTACTAGTATTAAAGGGGGAGTAAATAATAAAGAGATCAACACTATTAAAGTGGACCCGGGTGTATTTTGAAGGGCTCGTTCGGCGCGAGGAGGACACGTAGATGAAGAGAATTAATATTCCCCTAGGAAAATTAGGAACAGAATGTATGAAAATCAAAATGGGGGTTGAATAGCCCGGAGATAATACAAATTAGAACTGTTTGGGCTAATAGTGTTAACCCTATGGAGAGTGGGTGTCTGAGGGTTGTAAATAGCACGGCCAATCTGATGATGGAGGGGATTAAAAAATACAAGATATTATGGGTGTATAAAGTTTTAAGATGGGTAATCATCTTTGGTTTACAAGACCAAGATTTTTAATTAAACTATTAAAACTTATTTGGATTTAAATAGTTTTAATTAAAATTTTGGTTTGTGGTACCAAAGATATAAAAAAGTTTTATTTTAAATCATGTTATGAAGTGTATATTTTCATACGGTAAGTTTGGTATTTTTATTGCTCTTGTCATTAGTTTCTATTGGGCGAGTCTAGCCAGGTTAAATTTTGGTCTCACGTATGTGATTGAGTGGGAAATTTTTCTCTGAGTTCATCTTCTGTTGTTGTTACTTTAGTCTGCGATTGAATTAGTACTTTATTTTGGGGGTGGTCCTATTCATTTCCTCTATAGTTATATATTATAGGGGGATTATATGGACGGTGATAAAGGGTATAACCGTTTATATATATAGTCTTTGCTTTTGTTTTTCTATGGGGGCTCTATTATCAGGCCTAATTTAATTAGGATTCTTCTAGGGTGAGATGGGTTGGGTTTGATTTCCTATGTTTTAGTAATTTATTATCAGAATGAAAAATCTGCTAATGCGGGATATTAACTATTTTGTCCAATCGTATCGGGGACGTAGGGATCTTATTGAGGATTTCTCTGTTATTTATACTAAGGGGATGGAATTTTATTTTTTACGGGGAGTTTCTAGGGGAAGATTTCTTTTTGTTAAAGGTTTTTGTATGTTTAGCTGCTATGACTAAGAGGGCTCAAATCCCGTTCTCGGCATGGCTACCAGCAGCCATGGCTGCTCCCACCCCTGTTTCAGCCCTGGTCCACTCTTCGACTTTGGTTACGGCGGGGGTTTATATTTTGATTCGGTTTAGAGGAGCCCTCGAGGGCTCGTCTGTTCAAACCTTCTTGTTAATTATTTCCTGTTTAACAATATTTATGGCGGGATTGGGGCTAATTTTGAGTTTGATCTAAAGAAAATTATTGCCCTGTCAACTTTGAGGCAGTTAGGGGTTATGATGGGGATTTTAGCTCTAGGGTTCCCGGATTTGGCCTTTTTCATTTATTAACTCACGCTTTGTTTAAGGCATTATTATTTATAGCGCGGGTCTGTAATCCATAGTGTTAAGGAGTATCAGGATATCCGAAACATGGGGAGGTTGGTGTTATGTATACCCCTGACCAGGGTTTGTATGAATTTAGCTAATTTAGCTTTGTGCGGGATACCTTTTCTAGCGGGGTTCTATTCTAAGGATTTGATTTTAGAGGTAGTATTTATAAGGGGGTAAACTTTTTAGGTTTTTTTCTATATGTCTTATCTACAGGTTTAACAGTGTGTTACACATTTCGTTTGGTTTATTATAGTTTAAGTTGCCTTCCTAATATAAGTTCTATAATAATAATTAGGGAGGGGCACAGGATAATGATAAGGGGAATTATAGTATTGAGAGTGGGGGCAGTCGCAGGGGGGTCTGTTTTAGCTTGGCATCCCTGTGTGGTTGGAATTTGTTTTGTACTCCGATGAGATTTTAATTTCCTCACGTTTTCCATATCTGAGTAATTGAAATTTCTCATCATTGAACTTCATATTGTTTTCTGCAGCCCATTTAAATACAGTGGTACCTCGAGTTACGATATTTTTCGTTCGAGAATGCTGTTCAAGTGCCATTACCAAACGAAGTTATCCCATAAGGAATAATGTAAAATAGACTAGTCCTTTTACACCCCCAAAAATATACTTACAAAAGCATTTAAAAAAATAAACTTACATAAAAGGGCGTAACTCGAGGTACCACTGTATTTGGTTTATGTCTGCTTGGAGTCTTGCAGTGTCTTCAATGGTGGACACTGTCATACAGATTCGGGTGTCTTCTGCAAAGGAAGACACAGCACTGTGGCTTATATCCCTGTCTATGTCCGATATGAGGATGAGGAACAGGATGAGAGTGAGTACTGTGCCTTGTGGAACGGAGTTTTTCACTGTAGCCGCCTCAGACTTTACTCTTTTGACTATTACTCTTTGTGTTTTGCTTGTTAGGAAATTAAGATCCATCTACCAACTTTTCCTGTTATTCCTTTATCACGCATTTTGTGTGCTATTACACCATGGTCACACTTGTCAAAGGCTTTTGCAAAGTCTGTGTATATAAATTTTGCATTCTGTTTGTTTTCTAGAGCATCCAGAACCTTGAAATAAACATTTAAAAAAAACATTTACACTACTTACCTTTATTGAAGATTGTTGATGGCATCTGGAAGATAGGGAGGAGGAGTGAGGGAGGGCTTAGTGTTTGGAAGGGGAATCACCAATCCCTGTATTCCTGCTACACTCCCTGCATGCCTGCTACACTCCTTGCATGTCTCCTACATTTCATGCATGCCTGTTACACTCCCTGCATGCCTGCTACACTCCCTGAATGTCTGCTACACTCCTTGCATGCCTGCTACCCCGGGGGGCCACTAGGAAGCTTCTTTGGACCCATGGTGACTTATATTTGACAGTGACAAGCACTAAAAAGAATAAAATTATTTTGAAATGCTTGAATGAGCATGCTGGGTAATGTTCACTCAATTGTAAACAAAGCAAGAGTGGCTCACGATGCCTACACGGCGAGGCGCACAAACGCAGGGCAGGTGGACAGGTCTGGGGCGTGGGACAATAATCGGGCAAAAATTAGGCTGAAAAAGCGATCGATAACCGAGCCGCCGATAATCAGTCCAGCCGATTTCCTGGGGTCCACTGTATAGAATATATGTTCGTTAGCTTCGGAGTTCGTCCAAATCGGTGTTCATTAGGTTTTTTCAAAGGAATTTTTGCTCGGTGTTACGAATCCGCTTGGAGTTGGTGATTCGTCCCGGATGCGTACGCATGGCCCAGCTGGGCCCGGTATTCCACTCAGGGCAGTGTGCTATTGTTTACAAGCGAGCGACCACCACCCACGCATTCATACCAGTATATTGTCATTATTCCACTGTTTTTAGTGCTTGCAACTGCTAAATAAGCCACCATGGGCCCCAAGAAAGGTCCTAGTGCCAGCCCTGTGGTAGAGTGCAGCAGGGATGAAGGAGGAAGCAGGGATGCAGGGAGTGTAGCATTCATGCAGGGAGTGTAGCAGGCATGCTGGGAGTGTAGCAGGCATGCAGGGAGTATAGCATTAATGCAGGGAGTGTAGCATTCATGCAGGGAGTGTAGCAGGCATGCAGGGAGTGTAGAATTTCAGGGAAGTGTAGCATTCATGCAGGGAGTGTAGCAGGCATGCAGGGAGTGTAGCAGGCATGCAGGGAGTGTAGCAGGCATGCAGAGAGTGTAGCATTCATGCAGGGAGTGTAGCATTCATGAGGGAGTGTAGCATTCATGCAGGAGTGTAGCATTCATGCAGGAGTGTAGCATTCATGCAGGGAGGTAGCAGGCATGCAGGGAGCGTAGCAGGCATGCAGGGAGTATAGCATTCATGCAGGGAGTGAGCAGGCATGTAGGAGTGTAGCATTCATGCAGGGATTGTAGCATTCATGCGGGGAGTGTAGCATTCATGCAGGGAGTGTAGCATTCATGCAGGGAGTGTAGCATTCATGCAAGGAGTGTAGCATTCATGCAGGGAGTGTAGCATTCATGCAGGGAGTGTAGCATTCATGCAGGGAGTGTAGCAGGACAGGGAGCATAGCAGGCATGCAGGGAGTATAGTACAGTGGACCCCGAGTTTCGTAAAACTTCACTCCTGAAGTCTGCTCAAGTGCCATTACGAACGAATTTACTCCTTAAGGAAAAATGTCACGTAGGTTAGTCTATTTCAGACCCCCAAAAATACTTTTCCACAAGCACTTACAATATTATACTTACATAAATGTACGATTTCCGGGTTTACGAAACTCGGGGTCCACTGTATTCATGCAGGGAGTGTAGTAGGCATGCAGGAGTGTAGCATTCATGCAGGGAGTGTAGCATTCATGCAGGGAGTGTAGCATTAATGCAGGAGGGTAGCATTAGTGCAGTGAGTGTAGCATTCATGCAGGGAGTGTAGCATTCATGCAGGGAGTGTAGCATTCATGCAGGGAGTGTAGCATTCAAGTAGGGAGTGTAGCAGGAAGGTAAGGACTTGTTACCTGATGTCTTTATAGAAGGGATTTCCTTCCAAACAATGAAAGAACTTCCATCCTCTTCCCTCCTCCCGCCTCTTCCACACATCAACAACTCTTCAATAAATGTAAGTGACATGTTATTGTACTATTATTTCTTTATTTCTCATAAAATTGTGTGTAATTTAATGTCTATATGTTGTAAAAATATTTTATTTTAATACTTTTGGATGTCTGGAACGGATTAATTTTATTTCCATTATTTCTTATGGGGAAAATAGATTCGAGTTCGCCAAACTGGTGTTCGACGGCCCTCTGGAACGGATTAATAATGAGAACTGGGGCTCACTGTATATATACATATATGTGTATACTATATATAAGGTAAAATTTTCTTCGGATTTTTAACCCCGGATGGTTAGCCACCCAGGATAACCCAACAAAGTCAGTGCATCATCGAGACTATCTGTCTTATTTATATTGGGGTCCTCAATCTTGTCCCTCAGGATGCGACCCACACCAGTCAACTAACACCCAGGTACCTATTTGCTGCTAGGTGAACATGACACCAGGTGTAAGAAAACATGTTGAAATGTTTCCACCCGCCGTGAATTGAACCTGGGCCCTCCGTGTGTGAAGCGAGAGCTTTAGCCACCAGATTCTCTCACATTCGCGAGGGTTAGGGATCAAGAGCCTCGCGAATGTTGAAAATTCGCGAATGTTTTTGCACAAATATATTGTAGGAAATATAATAATATAATTTACTTAGCCTAACAATACTGCTTACTTAACCTATAGAACCATGCACAATCATAAAACACATGAAAACATCGAAAATACATGTTTTTGCACAAATATATTGTAGGGAAATATAATAATATAATTTACTTAGCCTAACAATACTGCTTACTTAACCTATAGAACCATGCACAATCATAAAACACATGAAAACATCGTAAAATACATACATGTACAGTGGACCATCGGAAATCGAACACACCCAACTCGCCCTTTTATGTAAGTTTATTATTGTAAGTGCTTTTATAGGTGTATTTTTATAGGTGAATGTGAGTCGACTACAGGGAACATCACGAACGACACTCAAGGAAGGTAAGAACATTGTTCTTGTTGGGGATAGTCAAATTAGGTATATGGATAGGCCTTCTGCTTGAAAGATAGAAGTAGGAGACAGAGGGTTTGCTTTCCTGGGGCTGGGATGGAGGATATTGTTAGCCGTTTGGACGACATCATGAGAGGTAATGGGAGCAATCCTATTATCTGTCTCAGTGCTGGAGGCAACGATGTTGGCAGACGTAGGAGTGAGGACCTGACTAGCAGGTATAGGTCAGCAATAGACATAATTAGGAAGGGTGGGAACCCTGTCATATGTGGTATTTTGCCAAGGAGAGGAGTTGGAGATGAATGGCTGTCCAGGGCAATTGGTGTCAATTGCTGGCTGGACAAACACTGTAAGGATAATGCAGTACCATTCATTTGCAACTGGGACCACTTCTATGGCCGAAATGACATGTATGCCAGGGATGGGGTTCACTTATCCAGGGCAGGTGTGATTTTCTTGCTAGCTCAGTTGAGGGTGTTGTTAGGACTTTAAACTAGGATTAGTTAGAGGTATGGGTTTAGAAATGGAAAATACTGAATGTCGAAATATAGATCTAGGCTTTGATATAAAAAATCTTAACAATAACAAGGACAGTAATAGGTATAGTGGTAAAACAGAATGGAGCAGGAAGGGTAAAGAGAAAGGAGGGTCTTTAAAAGTGTATTATACAAATAGTCGTAGTGCTAGGAATAAGATGGACGATTTGAGATTAGTTGCAAGTGCAGGTAACATTGATGTATTTGCCATAACTGAGACGTGTTTCAATACGAAAATAGGGACATGCCTGCTGAATGTCATATACAGGGTTTTAAATTGTTCCAAGTAGACAGAAGTTTCGGGAAGGGGGTGGAGTGGCACTGTATGTCCGAGATCGCTTGAACTGTTGCATAAAAAGGGAATAAAGTCTGAAATAACACATACAGAGTCTGTCTGGATAGAATTTTCAGAGGGGCATGAAAATTGATTTTAGGTGTGATATACCGTCCCCCAAACTTAGATAGGGACCAAGGGAGACTACTATGGGAGGAAATTGTTAAGGCCACAATGCACGATAACGTAGTTATTCTGGGTGACTTCAACTTTAGTCAAATTGATTGGAATTTTTTGACTGGGAATTTAGAATCTAACGACTTCTTAGAAGTAGTTCAAGATTGTTTTTTGAAGCAGTTTGTGACAGAACCTACAAGGGGAAATAACCTGCTTGACTTAGTTCTGGCAAACAAGGAAACCCTTGTTAATAATTTAGAAATTACAGAGGAACTCGGCGCAAGCGACCACAACTTGGCAATGAATGGAAGTTTCATAGTAGGAATAACTCAGTAACGGTCCCAGATTTTCGCTTAGCAGATTACAATGGACTTAGAGAACACTTATCATCTGTGGACTGGGGTAATGAGGAGAGCTATCAATATGACAGTTTTCTGAACACTATACATGCTGCCCAAAGAACATTTATCCCATATAAAGAAATTAGATCGAATAGAAATGACCCAAAATGGATGAATAATAGGCTCAAATATCTTTTAGGGCAGAAGAAAGGAATTTATAGGCGCATAAAAATGGGTGAGGGTCATCTTATAAATCAGTATACTGACATTAAGAGGGACGTTAAAAAGGGGATAAGAAAAGCTAAACGGGACTACGAAATTAAAGTTGCTAGGATTCGAAAACTAACCCAAAAGTTTTTCCAGGTGTATAGAACAAAAGTTAGAGATAAGATAGGTCCCCTTAAAAATAATTATGGGTACCTTACTGACAAAGAGAATGAAATGTGCTCTATTTTTAATAATTATTTTCTCTCGGTTTTCACTCAGGAAGACACTAATAATATCCCAAGAATTAGGCATTTTAGTGGGCCTGAAGAAGATAAATTATGTAGTATCACAGTCACTAGCGAAATAGTTATCAAACAGATACAGTGGACCCTCGGTTAACGAATACCCCGGAAATCGTGCAATTATGTAAGTATAATTTTGTAAGTTCTTGTGGAAGTGTATTTTTGGGGGTCTGAAATAGACTAACCTACGTGAAATTTTTCCTTAAGGGAGTAAATTCGTTCGGTAATGGCACTTGAGCAGACTTAAGGAGTGAAGTTTTTACGAAACTCGGGGGTCCACTGTAGACCGTTTGAAGCAAAATAAATCACCAGGCCCTGATGAGCTTTTTTCAAGGATTCTTAAGGAATGCAAAATCGAACTCTGTGAACCCTTAACTAACATTTTTAACCTATCTCTTCAAACAGGTGTAGTGTCTGATACGTGGAAGATGGCTAATGTAATTCCTATTTTTAAAGCAGGGGACAAGTCGTTACCATCAAATTACCGCCCAATAAGTCTAACATCAATTGTAGGCAAATTATTAGAGTCGATTATAGCTGATAACATAAGAAGCCATCTCGATAGGCATAATTTGATTAATGATACTCAACATGGATTCACCAGGGGCCGTTCCTGCCTAACTAATTTATTAACTTTTTTCAGTAAGGCTTTTGAGGCAGTTGATCATGATAAAGAATTCGATATTGTTTATTTGGATTTTAGTAAGGCTTTTGATAGAGTAGCACATCAGAGACTGTTAAAGAAAGTGGCTGCTCACGGCATTGGGGGTAAAGTGTTTTCATGGATTGAGTCATGGCTCACCAATAAGAAGCAGAGGGTGTGCATAAATGGGGTTAAATCGGAGTGGGGATCTGTAACAAGTGGCGTTCCACAGGGATCGGTTTTGGGCCCGTTGTTGTTTATAATATATATAAATGACCTTGACGAGGGAATTACTAGTGATATGAGCAAATTCGCTGATGACACGAAGATAGGTAGGATAATCGATTCAGACGTAGATGTCACGGAACTTCAGGAGGATTTAGACAAACTCAATTCCTGGTCAGAAAAATGGCAGATGCAGTTCAATGTAGATAAATGCAAAGTTCTAAAGCTTGGGAATGTTCATAACCCTAGCACCTACCAGCTTAATAATGTTGAACTCAGCCGTACAGAATGCAAAAAGGATTTGGGGGTTATGGTAAGCAGCAACCTCAAACCAAGTCAGCAATGCCTAAGTGTAAGAAATAAAGCAAATAGATTACTGGGATTTATATCAAGAAGTGTAAGCAACAGAAGTCCAGCGGTTATATTACAGCTTTATACATCATTAGTAAGGCCTCACCTAGATTATGCAGCTCAGTTCTGGTCTCCATTTTACAGAATGGATATAAATTCGTTAGAAAACATTCAGCGACGAATGACAAAGTTAATTCATAGCATTAGAAATCTTCCGTATGAAGAAAGATTGAAGACCCTTAAATTGCATTCACTTGTAAGACGAAGAATGAGGGGAGACATGATCGAGGTATATAAGTGGAAGATGGGTATTAATAAGGGGGATATAAATAAGGTCTTGAGGATATCTCTCGAAGAGAGAACCCGCAATAATGGATTCAAATTGGATAAGTTTAGATTTAGAAAGGATATAGGAAAATATTGGTTTGGAAATAGGGTAGTTGATGAGTGGAACAGTCTGCCTAGTAGGGTCATTGAAGCTAGGACCTTGGGTAGTTTCAAATTTAGGTTGGATAAATACATGAGTGAGAGGGGTTGGATTTGAGTGTGACTCGCACCCAAGCTTATTTCTTGGGTAGAATTGAAAATTAGGTTGGGCAATTATTCTGTTAGTGGGATGGATTGTGAAGGACCTGCCTAGTATGGGCCAACAGGCCTGCTGCAGTGTTCCTCCTTTCTTATGTTCTTATGTTCTTAATTTACATCATTTCTTATGGGAATAAATTTGTTTGGTAACAGCACTTGAACAGCATTCTGGAATGAAGAATGTTCGATTTCCGGGGGTCCACTGTATATAAGAAGAACATAAGAACATAAGAAAGGAGGAACACTGCAGCAGGCCTGTTGGCCCATACTAGGCAGGTTCTTCACAATCCATCCCACTAACAGAATAATTGCCCAACCTAATTTTCAATTCTACCCAAGAAATAAGCTTTGAAGATTCTATTAACTCAAGTGAGAGTCCCACTCAAATCCAACCCCTCTCACTCATGAATTTATCCAACCTAAATTTGAAACTATGTTGCTCATTTTCCAGGTAGATCTGTCTGTGACTGATAAAGCACTGCGTGGGCGAAACGTTGTCAATAAAGGATCACATTATACTGCTTATGTGTTTATTTTTCCTTTGCATTTATTTATATTGAACTGCATCTGCCATTTTTCTGACCAGGAATTGAGTTTGTCTAAATCCTCCTGAAGTTCCGTGACATCTACGTCTGAATCGATTATCCTACCTATCTTCGTGTCATCAGCGAATTTGCTCATATCACTAGTAATTCCCTCGTCAAGGTCATTTATATATATTATAAACAACAACGGGCCCAAAACCGATCCCTGTGGAACACCACTTGTTACAGATCCCCACTCAGATTTAGGAGTGTGAGGTTGTCAGGCCCTCAATCTTGAGTCGATGTTGTCAGTCCATACAGGGATTTCTTCGCTTGCCTATTCCTTGGGCACGACCTACTTCCACATTGAACAAATGTGACACCTCCTACAACTGCTGCACCTCTCCTGTCTACAGTATATAAGCTCCCTCTGCTCATATGCTGTTATTCTATTCAAGATTGATGGACTGACAACATCGACTCAAGATTGAGGGCCTGACAACCTCACACTCCTCCTGTTCTTCACGATTCTCCTTTGTATGGATTGATGAAGCCACTGTGTGGCGAAACGTTTCCTCAATAAAGATACCCAAGTGTTGCATATGTGTCTAATTTACCAACTCGTCGGTTCTCTGAACCATTCATTCACATCCTGTCTGACACTGCAACATCTTGGTATCTTAATACAGGGATTTCTTCGCTTGCCTATTCCTTGGGCACAACCTACAGTGGACCCTCGGTTAACGAATACCCCGGAAATCGTGCAATTATGTAAGTATAATTTTGTAAGTTCTTGTGGAAGTGTATTTTTGGGGGTCTGAAATAGACTAATCTACGTGAAATTTTTCCTTAAGGGAGTAAATTCGTTCAGTAATGGCACTTGAGCAGACTTCAGGAGTGAAGTTTTTACGAAACTCGGGGGTCCACTGTACTTCCACATTGAACAAATGTGACACCTCCTACAACTGCTGCACCTCTCCTGTCTACAGTATATAAGCTCCCTCTGCTCATATGCTGTTATTCTATTCAAGATTGATGGACTGACAACATCGACTCAAGATTGAGGGCCTGACAACCTCACACTCCTCCTGTTCTTCACGATTCTCCTTTGTATGGACTGATGAAGCCACTGTGTGGCGAAACGTTTCCTCAATAAAGATACCCAAGTGTTGCATATGTGTCTAATTTACCATACTACATAATTTATCTTCTTCAGGCCCACTAAAATACCTAATTCTTGGGATATTATTAGTGTCTTCCTGAGTGAAAACCGAGAGAAAATAATTATTAGAAATAGAGCACATTTCATTCTCTTTGTCAGTAAGATACCCATAATTATTTTTAAGGGGACCTATCTTATCTCTAACTTTTGTTCTATACACCTGGAAAAAACTTTTTGGGTTAGTTTTCGAATCCCTAGCAACTTTAATTTCATAGTCCCGCTTAGCTTTTCTTATCCCCTTTTTTACGTCCCTCTTAATGTCAATATACTGATTCATAAGATTACCCTCACCTCTTTTGATACGCCTATAAATTCTTTTCTTCTGCCCTAAAAGATATTTGAGCCTATTATTCATCCATTTTGGGTCATTTCTATTCGATCTAATTTCTTTATATGGGATAAATGTTCTTTGGGCAGCATGTATAGTGTTCAGAAAACTGTCATATTGATAGCTCTCTTCCACAGATGATAAGTGTTCTCTAAGTCCATTGTAATCTGCTAAGCGAAAATCTGGGACCGTTACTGAGTTATTCCTACTATGAAACTTCCATTCAATGCCAAAGGTAATTGATTTGTGGTCGCTTGCGGCGAGTTCCTCTGTAATTTCTAAATTATTAACAAGGGTTTCCTTGTTTGCCAGAACTAAGTCAAGCAGATTATTTCCCCTTGTAGGTTCTGTCACAAACTGCTTCAAAAAACAATCTTGAACTACTTCTAAGAAGTCGTTAGATTCTAAATTCCCAGTCAAAAAATTCCAATCAATTTGACTAAAGTTGAAGTCACCCAGAATAACTACGTTATCGTGCATTGTGGCCTTAACAATTTCCTCCCATAGTAGTCTCCCTTGGTCCCTATCTAAGTTTGGGGGACGGTATATCACACTTAAAATCAATTTTTCATGCCCCTCTGAAAATTCTATCCAGACAGACTCTGTATGTGTTATTTCAGACTTTATTCCCTTTTTTATGCAACAGTTCAAGCGATCTCGGACATACAGTGCCACTCCACCCCCCTTCCCGAAACTTCTGTCTACTTGGAACAATTTAAAACCCTGTATATGACATTCAGCAGGCATGTCCCTATTTTTCGTATTGAACCACGTCTCAGTTATGACAAATACATCAATGTTACCTGCACTTGCAACTAATCTCAAATCGTCCATCTTATTCTTAGCACTACGACTATTTGTATAATACACTTTTAAAGACCCTCCTTTCTCTTTACCCTTCCTGCTCCATTCTGTTTTTCCACTATACATATTACAGTGGTCCCTCGGTTTTTGTGTTTAATCCGTTCCAGAGGGAGGCACTAAAACTGAAACACACGAAAACTGAAACCATTTTCCCCATAAGAAATAATGGAAATTCAATTAATCCGTTCCAGAAACCCAGAAGTTTGGAAAAAAATTTTTTGGGGGGCCTTAAAGATAGATTTACATGTACAAATGAATGAAATGAATGTGGCACTTACCCTTACTGAAGACTGATGTTGCTGGATGGAAGAGAGATAGGAGGGGATAGGGTAGACTCCCTAATTTTTGGAAGGGGAATCCCCCTCCATAAGGACTCTAGGTACCAAGTCCTCATCTGGGGTCACTTCCCTTCTTTGTCTTTTAATCCCACTAGGACCAGCTTGAGAGTCACTGCACACCTGTGGCACTAAATATCTCTCCAGAGAGCTCTGTGTCTGGCGGCTCTTTAAAATGTCCCTAAAATGGGACATGGAATTGTCATTGTAAAAGTAGCCAGCACGGATTGCAACATCTTTGTCAGGGTGATGTTCCTCCACAAATGATTGCACCCTACTCCACATTGCACAAATCTCCTTAATCTCTGAAGAAGGCACCTTACATCTCTCTTCCTCCACTGAAGCAATTTCCTCAGATCTGTTTTGTTGTTGTTGCAGCTCAAGCTCTTGCAGCTCTTCAGTGGTTAGATCTTCATTGTGGTCCTCCACCAACTCTTCCACATCCTCTCCATTCACATCCAACCCCATGGAAGTCCCCAATTCCACAATATTTTCCACAACTTCCATAGGCTCCTCAGGGTTAGCTTCAAACCCTTCAAAATCCCTATCTGGGACACAATCTGGCCACAACTTTCTCCAAGCAGAGTTCATCGTCCTGGAGGTCACTCCCTGCCAAGCTTTATCTATAAGGCCTATGCAATGGAAGATATCGAAGTGACCCTTCCAGAACTCTTTTAGGGTCAATTTAGTGTCATTGGTCACATCAAAACACCTTTGAAACATTGCTTTGGTGTACAGTTTTTGAAGTTTGAAATGACCTGCTGGTCCATGGGCTGGAGGAGAGGAGTGGTGTTAGGAGGCAAGAACTTCACTTTTACAAATCTGAAATCCTTAGACATTTGGTCGTCCAAGTCTTGAGGATGACCAGGAGCATTGTCCATTACCAGGAGGCACTTAAGTGGCAATTTATTCTCCAATAAATATTTCTTCACACTGGGGCCAAACACTTGATTAAACCATTCCAGGAAAATTTCCCTAGTGACCCATGCCTTAGCATTAGACTTCCAAAACACACACAATTTACTCTTGTCAACACTGTAGTCCCTGAACACTCTGGGATTTTCAGAGTGATACACGAGTAAAGGCTTCACTTTGAAATCCCCACTAGCGTTACCACACAACATTAGAGTTAGCCTGTCTTTCATAGGCTTGTGTCCTCGCATTGCCTTTTCCTCCTGCGTGATGTAGGTCCTCCTTGGCATTTTCTTCCAAAAGAGGCCTGTTTCGTCACAATTAAACACTTGTTGGGGTTTGAAATTTTCAGCCTCTACATATTTTTTAAAGTCGCGCACAAATTTTTCAGCCCCATCTTTATCTGAACTGGCCCCTCACCATGCCTTACAACACTGTGTATGCCAGTTCGCCTCTTAAATTTTTCGAACCAGCCTTTGCTGGCCTTAAATTCATCAACATCAACATCACTGGTTCCAGGCATTTTCTTGACAAGATCGGCATGCAACTGCCTTGCTTTTTCACGTATGATGGATTGCACAATACTATCACCCGCTAGCAGTTTTTGGTTTATCCACAGCAACAACAATTTCTCCATATTTTCTATTGTTTGTGATCTCTGTTTGGTTATTGTATTCACCCCTTTCGCAACATTAGCTTCAGTGATTGCTTTTCTCTTATACACAATGGAACCGATGGTCGTTGGGGCTTTCTTGTATATCCTGGCGAGCTCGGCAATACATACACCACTATCATATTTTTCTATTATTTCTTTCTTCAGTTCTACGGTGTTCCTCACTTTCTTTACCAAAGAAGTGGCACTAGGAGCTTTCTTTGGGCCCATGGTAGCTTATTTAGTAGTCACACACAATAATCAAGGCCCAAAAACAATGAATTGTTAATAAATATTTTGTATAAACTCCTGGGGTGATGTTCACTCAAGCGTAAACAATGCTAGACTGGGTGGCAATGTGCATGGGAGGTGCGTGGTGGCGGGCCTACGGCCTTTGTATGTGCGCGGCACTGGTGGACAGGTTCCGGACCGAGCACGAAAACGGAGGGAACACACGAAAACGGAGGGCAATTTTCCACGAAAAAACTACACGAAAACTGAAATACACGAAAACAGAGATACACGAAAACCGAGGGACCACTGTACTGTCCTTGTTATTGTTAAGAATTTTTATATCAAAGCCTAGATCCATATTTCGACATTCAGTATTTTCCATTTCTAAACCCATAAGAATGGAGGAACACTGCAGAAAGCCTACTGGCCCATACAAGGCAGGTCCTTATCAAAACCACCACTACCTAAGAATTCACTCCTGCACCCACGACACCAATCAAACCCAGCCCCTCCCACTCATATATTTGTCCAATCTCTTTTAAAGCCACCCAAGGTCCTAGCCTCTATCACCCTAATCGGAAGATTGTTCCACACATCTACAACTCTGTTCGAAAACCAGTACTTGCCTATGTCCTTTCTAAATTAAATTTATCCAATTTAAATCCGTTATTTCTGGTTCTTACTTGGTTCGATATCCTCAGTATTTTATTAATATCTCCTTTGTTTATGCCCATCATCCACTTGTACACCTCGATGATATCTCCCCTCATTCTATGTCTCTCCAGAGAGTGGAGATTCAACGCTCTAAGTCTATCTTCATACGGGAGATTTCTTATACTGTAAATCATTTTAGTCATTCTTCTTTGTATGTTCTCCAATGAATCTATATCCATCCTGTAGTAAGGAGACCAAAACTGAGCTGCATAATCCAAATGAGGTCTCACTAGTGATGTATAGAGCTGTAAAATAACTTTTGGACTTCTGTTGCTTATACTTCTTGAAATAAATCCTAGTAATCTGTTAGCCTTATTGCGCACACTTAGGCACTGTTGTCTTGGCTTTAGATTCCTGCTTACCATGACTCCATGGAAATAAAAGGTATAAAATACCGACACAATGGAAAAATAAACACATAAGCAGTATAATGTGATCCTTTATTGACAACGTTTCGCCCACGCAGTGGGCTTTATCGAGTCACAGACAGATCTACCTGGAAAATGAGCAACATGGAGATATATATAGGGTACAGTCAGGTGGAGAATGCTGGGTCAGGTGGAGAAAGCTGCATGTGAGTCTTAAAAGTAGTGTGATAGTTAAAAACATAGTGTGACTTAAAGAATGGTACACTGCAGGTCCTTTAAGTCACACTATGTTTTTAACTATCACACTACTTTTAAGACTCACATGCAGCTTTCTCCACCTGACCCAGCATTCTCCACCTGACTGTACCCTATATATATCTCCATGTTGCTCATTTTCCAGGTAGATCTGTCTGTGACTCGATAAAGCCCACTGCGTGGGCGAAACGTTGTCAATAAAGGATCACATTATACTGCTTATGTGTTTATTTTACCATGACTCCCAAGTCTTTTTCACATAAGAACATAAGAACATAAGAAAGGAGGAACACTGCAGCAGGCCTGTTGACACATACTAGGCAGGTCCTTCACAATCCATCCCACTAACAGAATAATTGCCCAACTTAATTTTCAATTCTACCCAAGAAATAAGCTTTGCAGATTCTATTAACTCAAGTGCGAGTCCCACTTAAATCCAACCCCTCTCACTCATGTATTTATCCAACCTAAATTTGAAACTACCCAAGGTCCTAGCTTCAATGACCCTACTAGGCAGACTGTTCCACTCATCAACTACCCTATTTCCAAACCAATATTTTCCTATATCCTTTCTAAATCTAAACTTATCCAATTTGAATCCATTATTGCGGGTTCTCTCTTGGAGAGATATCCTCAAGACCTTATTTATATCCCCCTTATTAATACCCATCTTCCACTTATATACCTCGAGCATGTCTCCCCTCATTCTTCGTCTTACAAGTGAATGTAATTTAAGGGTCTTCAATCTTTCTTCATACGGAAGATTTCTAATGCTATGAATTAACTTTGTCATTCGTCGCTGAATGTTTTCTAACGAATTTATATCCATTCTGTAAAATGGAGACCAGAACTGAGCTGCATAATCTAGGTGAGGCCTTACTAATGATGTATAAAGCTGTAATATAACCGCTGGACTTCTGTTGCTTACACTTCTTGATATAAATCCCAGTAATCTATTTGCTTTATTTCTTACGCTTAGGCATTGCTGACTTGGTTTGAGGTTGCTGCTTACCATAACCCCCAAATCCTTTTCGCATTCTGTACGGTTGAGTTCAACATTATTAAGCTGGTAGGTGCTAGGGTTATGAACATTCCTGAGCTTTAGAACTTTGCATTTATCTATATTGAACTGCATCTGCCATTTTTCTGACCAGGAATTGAGTTTGTCTAAATCCTCCTGAAGTTCTGTGACATCTACGTCTGAATCGATTATCCTACCTATCTTCGTGTCATCAGCGAATTTGCTCATATCACTAGTAATTCCTCGTCAAGGTCATTTATATATATTATAAACAACAACGGGCCCAAAACCGATCACTGTGGAACGCCACTTGTCACAGATCCCCACTCAGATTTAACCCCATTAATGCACACCTCTGCTTCCTATTGGTGAGCCATGACTCGATCCATGAAAACAATTTTCCCCAATGCAGTGAGCAGCCACTTTCTTCAACAGTCTCTGATGTGGTACTCTATCAAAAGCCTTACTAAAATCCAAATAAACAATATCGAATTCTTTATCATGATCAACTGCCTCAAAGCCTTACTGAAAAAGTTAATAAATTAGTTAGGCAGGAACGGCCCCTGGTGAATCCATGTTGAGTATCATTAATCAAATTATGCCTATCGAGATGGCTTCTTATGTTATCAGCTATAATCGACTCTAATAATTTGCCTACAATTGATGTTAGACTTATTGGGCGGTAATTTGATGGTAACGACTTGTCCCCTGCTTTAAAAATAGGAATTACATTAGCCATCTTCCACGTATCAGACACTACACCTGTTTGAAGAGATAGGTTAAAAATGTTAGTTAAGGGTTCACAGAGTTCAATTTTGCATTCCTTAAGAACCCTTGAAAAAGCTCATCAGGGCCTGGCGATTTATTTTGCTTCAAACGGTCTATCTGTTTGATAACAATTTCGCTAGTGACTGTGATACTACATAATTTATCTTCTTCAGGCCCACTAAAATACCTAATTCTTGGGATATTATTAGTGTCTTCCTGAGTGAAAACCGAGAGAAAATAATTATTAAAAATAGAGCACATTTCATTCTCTTTGTCAGTAAGATACCCATAATTATTTTTAAGGGACCTATCTTATCTCTAACTTTTGTTCTATACACCTGGAAAAACTTTTGGGTTAGTTTTCGAATCCCTAGCAACTTTAATTTCGTAGTCCCGCTTAGCTTTTCTTATCCCCTTTTAACGTCCCTCTTAATGTCAATATACTGATTCATAAGATGACCCTCACCTCTTTTGATACGCCTATAAATTCCTTTCTTCTGCCCTAAAAGATATTTGAGCCTATTATTCATCCATTTTGGGTCATTTCTATTCGATCTAATTTCTTTATATGGGATAAATGTTCTTTGGGCAGCATGTATAGTGTTCAGAAAACTGTCATATTGATAGCTCTCTTCATTACCCCAGTCCACAGATGATAAGTGTTCTCTAAGTCCATTGTAATCTGCTAAGCGAAAATCTGGGACCGTTACTGAGTTATTCCTACTATGAAACTTCCATTCAATGCCAAAGGTAATTGATTTGTGGTCGCTTGCGCCGAGTTCCTCTGTAATTTCTAAATTATTAACAAGGGTTTCCTTGTTTGCCAGAACTAAGTCAAGCAGATTATTTCCCTTGTAGGTTCTGTCACAAACTGCTTCAAAAACAATCTTGAACTACTTCTAAGAAGTCATTAGATTCTAAATTCCCAGTCAAAAATTCCAATCAATTTGACTAAAGTTGAAGTCACCCAGAATAACTACGTTATCGTGCATTGTGGCCTTAACAATTTCCTCCCATAGTAGTCTCCCTTGGTCCCTATCTAAGTTTGGGGACGGTATATCACACCTAAAATCAATTTTTCATGCCCCTCTGAAAATTCTATCCAGACAGACTCTGTATGTGTTATTTCAGACTTTATTCCCTTTTTATGCAACAGTTCAAGCGATCTCGGACATACAGTGCCACTCCACCCCCCTTCCCGAAACTTCTGTCTACTTGGAACAATTTAAAACCCTGTATATGACATTCAGCAGGCATGTCCCTATTTTTCGTATTGAACCACGTCTCAGTTATGGCAAATACATCAATGTTACCTGCACTTGCAACTAATCTCAAATCGTCCATCTTATTCCTAGCACTACGACTATTTGTATAATACACTTTTAAAGACCCTCCTTTCTCTTTACCCTTCCTGCTCCATTCTGTTTTTCCACTATAAATATTACTGTCCTTGTTATTGTTAAGAATTTTTATATCAAAGCCTAGATCTATATTTCGACATTCAGTATTTTCCATTTCTAAACCCATACCTCTAACTAATCCTAGTTTAAAGTCCTAACAACACCCTCAACTGAGCTAGCAAGAAAATCCACACCTGCCCTGGATAAGTGAACCCCATCCCTGGCATACATGTCATTTCGGCCATAGAAGTGGTCCCAGTTGCAAATGAATGAATGGTACTGCATTATCCTTACAGTATTTGTCCAGCCAGCAATTGACACCAATTGCCCTGGACAGCCATTCATCTCCAACTCCTCTCCTTGGCAAAATACCACATATGACAGGGTTCCCACCCTTCTTCCTAATTATGTCTATTGCTGACCTATACCTGCTAGTCAGGTCCTCACTCCTACGTCTGCCAACATCGTTGCCTCCAGCACTGAGACAGATAATAGGATTGCTCCCATTACCTCTCATGATGTCGTCCAGACGGCTAACAATATCCTCCATCCCAGCCCCAGGAAAGCAAACCCTCTGTCTCCTACTTCTATCTTTCAAGCAGAAGGCCCTATCCATATACCTAATTTGACTATCCCCAACAAGAACAATGTTCTTACCTTCCTTGGTGTCGTTCGTGATGTTCCCTGTAGTCGACTCACATTCATCGGGTAACACGGAGAATCGGTTCGATGTTTCCACAACAGGCTTCTGGTTCTTCGTTAATTCTACCTCTCCATCCATCCTCTTGATCTTTAACTTTGTCCCATGCATTCCAGCCACTGTCCAGGTTCCTTTCTTGGCTTGAGGATTTCAACAGGAGGATTACTACGAATCCTCTTGTTTTCAAGCTCAACTTCACCTAGTTTATAAATTCGAGGGATATTTTCATTACCAACGACTAGCACCTTACACTTGTCCACATTGAACTTCATCTGCCACTTTTCAGACCAAGACATTAATTTGTCCAAATCCTCCTGGAGTTCATTGGTATCCTTCTCAGAATGAATTATACGGCCTATTTTTGTATCATCAGCAAATTTACTCATGTCACTTGCAATTCCTTCATCAAGGTCATTTATGTAAATTATGAACAACAATGGGCCCAAAACTGATCCTTGTGGAACGCCACTAGTGACTAATCCCCATTCAGATTTGACCCCATTAATGGAAACTCTGCTTTCTATTGGTAAGCCATGCCTCTATCCATGCTAGAACTTTACCTCCTATACCATGAGCTGCCACCTTTCTTAAGAGTCTCTTGTGAGGTACTCTATCGAAGGCCTTACTGAAATCCAAGTAAACTATATCATATTCTTTATCACTGTCTACTGCCTCAAATGTTTTATTGAAAAACGTCAGTAAATTTGTCAGGCAGGAACGACCTCTCGTAAACCCATGCTGAGATTCATTAATCAAATTATGGTCTTCAAGGTAACTTCTGATAATATCAGCTATAATTGATTCTAATGATTTGCCTACTATAGACGTGAGGCTTATTGGACGGTAATTTGATGGAATGGACTTATCCCCTGATTTGAATATAGGAACTACATTAGCTATCTTCCACATCTCTGGCACAACACCAGTTAGGGTGGACGTATTAAACACATTCGTTAATGGGTGACTAAGTTCCATCTTGCATTCTTTAAGTACCCTGGGAAAACAACTCGTCGGGTCCCGGGGACTTATTTTGCTTCAGTTTATCTATCTGTTTGATAACCATGTCCCTCGTGACAGTAATATTAGTTAATTTGAATTCTTCAGGAACTGAATAAATGTTCATTTCTGGAATCTCATTTACGTCTTCTTGTGTAAAGACTGACAAAAATAGTCATTAAATAGAGAACACATTTCCAGTTCGTTATCCGTCAGCTGTCCATTCCCAATTTTCAGAGGTCCTACCTTTCCTCACCTTCGTCCAGTACACTTGAAAGAACCCTTTTGGATTAGTCTTTGATTCATTAGCAACCTTAATCTCATAGTCACGTTTAGCCTTTCTAATCCCTTTTACTTCTCTTTCAACTGAACATATTGGTCAATAAGGTTAACATCTCCTCTTTTGATGCGCCTATAAATTCTCTTTTCTCCCTAATAGATGTTTTAGCCTCCTGTTAATCCATTTGGGATCGTTATATTTGACCTAAATTCTCTCTGGGGAATAAACATACTCTGTGCACGTTGTACATTATTAAGAAAAATCATAAACGCAGATCCCATCGTATCGTTAACTAGATTACCCCAGTCGAGAATAGACAGGTGTTCCCTAAGTCCAATATAATCGGCAGAACGAAAATCAGGAACTTTTACCGTATTATCCCTATTCTCGTACTCCCATGTAATATTAAAAGTAATGGATTTGTGATCACTATCTCCAAGCTCTTCAGTGATCTCCAGATTATTTACAAGAGTTTCTTTATTTGACAAGACTAGTCGAGCAAATTATTACCTCTAGTAGGCTCTGTCACACACTGCTTCAGAAAACAGTCCTGAACTACTTCCATAAAGTCACTGGACTCAGATTACCGGTCAAAGAAGTCCAGTCAATTTGACTAAAGTTAAAATCCCTACTATCACTACGTTATTGCGCCTAGAAGCCCTAACAATTTCGTCCCAAAGAAGTCTCCCTCATCGTGATCCAAGCCTGGAGGTCGGTATATTACACCTACAATCAGTTTTCTTGACCTTCTAGAAACTCTACCCAAACAGATTCTGTTAATGATCCATCTATTTTTATGCCTGTTTTTATGCAGCAATTTATATTTTCTCGTACATACAATGCAACTCTACCCCTTTCCCATTATATCTGTCTACATGGAACAACTTAAACCCTGAATATGACACTCAGCAATCATATCCCGACTCTTGGTATTATACCATGTTTCAGTTATTGCAATGATATCAAAGTTCCCAGCACATGCTACCAACGTAATTCTAATTTTATTTCTGGCACTTCGACAGTTAGTATAAAATACATTGATATGTATCTTCTTGTGAACCTTTTTCAGCTTTTGTTTTACACAATTTCTGTTACTATCATTACCCTATGTCACTCGATTACTGTTATTGTTAAGATTTATGATATCAATATTTTGGCCCTCATTATTAACCATTCCTAAACCCATACCTCTAACTAATCCTAGTTTAAAGCCCTAACAACATCCTCAACTGAGCTAGCGAGAAATCCTACACCTTCCTGGATAAGTGAACCCCATCCCTGGCATACATGTCATTTCGGCCATAAGAACATAAGAACATAAGAAAGAAGGAACACTGCAGCAGGCCTGTTGGCCCATACTAGGCACGTCCTTCACAATCCATCCCACTAACAGAATAATTGCCCAACCTAATTTTCAATTCTACCCAAGAAATAAGCTTTGCAGATTCTATTAACTCAAGTGCGAGTCCCACTCAAATCCAACCCTCTCACTCATGTATTTATCCAACCTAAATTTGAAACTACCCAAGGTCCTAGCTTCAATGACCCTACTAGGCAGACTGTTCCACTCATCAACTACCTTATTTCCAAACCAATATTTTCCTATATCCTTTCTAAATCTAAACTTATCCAATTTGAATCCATTATTGGGGTTCTTCTTCGAGAGATATCCTCAAGACCTTATTTATATCCACCTTATTAATACCCATCTTCCACTTATATACCTCGATCATGTCTCCCCTCATTCTTCGTCTTACAAGTGAATGTAATTTAAGGGTCTTCAATCTTTCGTCATACGGAAGATTTCTAATGCTATGAATTAACTTTGTCATTCGTCGCTGAATGTTTTCTAACGAATTTATATCCATTCTGTGGAAATAAATGGTATAAAATACCGACACAATGGAAAAATAAACACATAAGCAGTATAATGTGATCCTTTATTGACAACGTTTCCCCACGCAGTGGCTTTATCGAGTCACAGACAGATCTACCTGGAAAATGAGCAACATGGAGATATATATAGGGTACAGTCAGGTGGAGAATGCTGGGTCAGGTGGAGAAAGCTGCATGTGAGTCTTAAAAGTAGTGTGATAGTTAAAAACATAGTGTGACTTAAAGGACCTGCAGTGTACCATTCTTGAGTTCTAGGTGGGATAGCGTTGAAGAAGTTTCTTGGCAATAGGTTCAGCTATGTTGTAGAAGCCGTTGTTCTGGTTGAAGTTGTTGGATATACAGATGAGTGATGATTCTAGGATTCTTCGGTATTGCGTGTTGTCTTTCTGGCGATGAGTCTTGCGTTTCTGTAGTTGATTAAATGGTTGCGTAAATTTCGGTGTTGAACACAGGCATTTCTTGAGTCGTCAGATCTGCCTGCGTACTGGTGTTCTGAAATGCGTGTTTGTAGGTCTCTGGATGTTTCGCCAACGTATAATTTTGCAGCCATTACAAGGGATTGTGTATACCCCTGCCGTGGATTGAAGCTTTTCCTGTCTGTTACTGGTAATGTCCTTAATGGTGGTGGATGTGGATACTCGGAATGAGGTCTTAGAAAAAATGTTGGAAACTTGTTTGGAAATGGAGTTGGTGGGAAGGACTATGTATCTCTTCTCAGCAGTGTCTTCTCTGGGTGTGTTGAAGATGTTTAATGCCCATCGTCTGCAGTCTCTAATGAAGTGACGAGGATAGTGAAGTTTGGAAAAACTTGTTCAATGAGGAAGCATTCTTCTTCAAGGAACTCACTGCTGCAGATTCTGAGTGCGCGCAGGAAAAAGCCTATAATTACACCACGTTTAATTTTGGTGTCGGGTAGAGTAGAAGTGGAGAAGATCGTGTTGATTGGTGAGGTTTCGATAGACTTTAAAACAAAGTTCATGGTCATTTGCAGAGAAGAAATAAGGAAAGGAAGAGGGGGCCTTCTTCTTCAGTGAAACGGATTGATGGCTCAACACACCCCCCCAAAAACCCAGACCTGCCAAAATGAGGTCTGCCAAAACCCAAACCAGGTACCCATTGGGCCCATATCCTGGGGAATGGAGGCCCTCCCAAAACCCCGGCCCAAACACCTCTCCAAATTTTCCCCATCAGCCCAGAATCTAAACACTCTGGGGGCCTTTAAAGATTCAAAAATCAAATCAAAAAAAGAAACTCTGCCTTGTTTAACCCTATTCACCAAATAACACAAAGCTATCGATTTTGGGGAAAATTTGACAACTCGCATTTCCTTTCCCCCAATTTTCACCCCCTTGTTGAACAGGGGGCTTTAATTTTTCCCTTTCAAACCAACTCTTTCAAAAATTTTTGGATACCCAGGGATCCCATGTGCCGCCCTTGTGAACCATAATGGAACATTTGGAAGCCCCATTTTCCACTTTATTTCCCCCTTTTGTCACCGGCTTGTTGTTGACCATTCTCATCATAACCCGCGCTTAACGTTCAATTTCCCAAAACAACTCACCAGGGAGCCTAACCCCTTTACACTAGAAGAAGAAGTCAAAACACTCTTCCTTTCCTTGAGTTTTTTCTGAAAAACGACCATGAACCTTTTTTTAAAATCTATCAAAACCCCAAACAAACATTTCCCCCCTACCTCACCCGACCCAAAAAAAACGGGTGTAATTATCTTTTCCGGCGCCCAGAACTCAAGGAGTTCTTTAAAAAAGTTCCCATTGAACAAGTTTTTTTCCCAAATTCATATCCTCTACTTTTTTAGAACTGCAGGGGGGGAAAACATCTTAAAACCCAAAAAAACACTCAGAAGAGAAAGTCCTTCCCACCAACTCCATTTCCAAACAAGTTTCCAACATTTTTTTTGACCCCATTCCGGGTTCCCCATCCCCCCCAAAGGTTCTAACGACAGGGAAACTTCAACCAGGGGGGGGGTTTACCAACCCTTGTAACGGGAAATTATATGTTAAAACCAAGACCACAAAACCATTTCAGAACACCCAAGAAGATCGACGACTCAAAAATGCCTGTGTTAACACCAAATTTCACAACCATTTAATCAACTCAGAAACGAAGACCATGCCAAAAAGACAACCCAATCCCCAAAAAACCAGAATCATCACCATCTGTATATCCAAAAACTTTAACCAGAACAACGGTTTTAAAAAGCTGAACCTATTGCCAAAAAATTTTCAACCCGGGGAAATCAAAAATGGTACACGAGGTCCTTTAAGCACACTATGTTTTTAATATCACCTCTTTTAAGACCACATGCAGCTTTTTTCCCCTGGGCACTCCCCTGACTGTACCCTATATATATCTCCATGTTGCTCATTTTAGGTAGATCTGTCGGACTAAAAACCCCAAAGCGTGGGGGTTTCAATAAAGGATCACATTATACTGAGGTTTATTTTTCCATATCCATTCTGTAAAAGGAACCAGAACGGCTGATAATCTAGGTGAGGCCTTTCTAATGATGCATAAAGCTGAATATAACCCCGGGCTTTGGCTT
>WNWK01026712.1:0-27072 GCA_009830355.1 Cherax destructor | reverse complement strand
GGGAAAATTGATTTTTTAACGTTTTTTTGTTTTTAAATATCCCTTTTGACGGATTAATATCGTAAATCGGGTCCCACTGAGGGTTATTGCAAATGTGTGTTTTCCCAGGTGTGAAAAATCACCTTAGTTTACATGTGTGTTTGTGCCCAGTATGAAAATAATTTCATATAATTTTGGTTATAAACAACAATTGACATTAAATAAAAATATTTACAGTCATACCTGTGTTACAAATGCTGTCATCTTACGATTTTTTTGGGTAAAAATTTATCGTAAAAAAAAATTGCCTTAAAGGATTTTTGCTTCGTGTAAAATTTTTTTCCCCGGACGTGCCCCGGTGGGCCCAGCTGAGCGCCCCCCGGGGGCGTCAGTGTGCTATTGTTTACAAGCGGGGCGACCCCCCACCCACCCCCACATTATCCAGTATTTGTCATTATTCCACTTTTTTTAGTGCTTGCAACTGCTAAATAAGCTACCATGGGTCCAAGGAAAGATCCTAATGCTAAGCCTGTGGAAAAGGAAAAAGAAATTTTGAAAAAACTGAAGAAGGAGATAAAAAAAAATGCTGTTGCAGGCCGTGCTGGCAACCTGTACAATGACACAGTGGTGTGTCATTTCAGGGATGTGTTAAAGAATCGCCAGACACAGAGCTCCCTGGACAAATTTGTTGTTAGAAAGAGGTCTAGTGACTCTCAAGCTGGTCCTAGTGGCATTCAAAGAAAAGGAAGTAACCCCAGAAAAGAACTTACCACCTGCAGTGTTAATGGAAGGGGATTCCCTTCCAAACACTAGCATACTACTCCACCTTCTCCCCTCCTCCAGTCCTCCACACATCAACAACTCTTCAATAAATGTAAGTGACATGTTATTGTACAATATTTGCATGTGTATTTATGTATTCTTTATTCAATTATTTATTATTTAATGTCCAAAAGTTCTAAAAAATATTTTATATAACTACTTTTGGAAGTCTTGGACGGATTAAATTTATTTCCATTATTTCTTATGGGGAAAATTGATTCGTTTAACGATTGTTTCGCCTTAAAATATGCCCTCTCTGACGGATTAATATCGTAAGTCGGGGTACCACTGTATGTAGTTGTACATAATAGAATGTGATTTAGCCAGGTGTGCAAAATCACCTATCAGTGTGTACATGTGTGTTTGTGTCAGTATGATAATAATTTCGTATATAATATTGGTGTATAAACAACAATTGACATTGAAATAAAAATATTTACAGTCATACCTCGTGTTACGATGCTGTCATCTTACGATATTTTCGAGTAACGATATTTATAACGTAAAAAAAATTATTGCGAGTAACGATGTTTGCTTCGTGTAACGACATTTGTACCGGACGTGTCCGCGTGGCGCCCAGCTGAGCGCGCACTCCAGGGAGCGTCAGTGTGCTATTGTTTACAAGCGAGAGCGACCACCCACCCACACCCACGCATTCATACCAGTATATTGTCATTATTCCACTGTTTTTAGTGCTTGCAACTGCTAAATAAGCTACCATGGGTCCAAGGAAAGATCCTAGTGCTAAGCCTGTGGCAAAGAGGAACAGAAATATATGTACGATAGAACTGAAGAAGGAGATAATAGAAAAATATGAAAGTAGAGTGCGTATCAGTGAGCTGGCCAGGCTGTATGGTAAACCCTATTCTACCATCGCTACCATTGTGGATAAGAAATATTCAAGTAAAATCAAGGAAGCTGTTGTTGCAAAAGGTGCATCTGTGATCACAAAACACAGACCACAAGTGCTGGAAAATGTGGAAAGGTTGTTGTTGGTGTGGATCAACGAGAAACAGTTAGCAGGAGATACTGTTTCGGAGGGAATAATATGTGAAAAGCAAGGCAGTTGCATGATGATCTCCTTAAGAAAATGCCTGCAACGAGTGAAGTGAGCGATTTAAAGCCAGCAGAGGCTGGTTTTACAAATTTAAGAATCGAAGTGGCATACATAGTGTTGTGAGGCATGGTGACGCAGCCAGTTCTGACAAAAGTGCGGCTGAAAAATATGTTCCTGAATTCCAGGAGTACCTAGAGGCTGAACAATTCCTCCCCCAACAAGTGTTTAATTGTGATGAAACAGGCCTGTTTTGGAAGAAAATGCCCAACAGGACCTACATTACTCAGGAGGAAAAGGCACAGCCAGGACATAAGCCTATGAAAGACAGGCTAACTTTGATGCTTTGTGCCAATGCCAGTGGTGATTGCAAAGTGAAGCCTTTACTGGTGTATCTTTTTGAAAATCCCCGAGTGTTTGGACGGATTAAATTTATTTCCATTATTTCTTATGGGGAAAATTGATTCGAGTAATGATTGTTTCGCCTTAAGATATGCCCTCTCTGACGGATTAATATCGTAAGTCGAGGTACCACTGTACTGTAAAATAACTATCATATATAATAAAAATCAAGAATATTAAAAAAAAATGGAAGAAAATGGTAAATATGTATATTTTCTGCAAGCGGCAGTGCTTCATGTTGCCGTCAGGTGATCGCCAAGTGCCAACTTCGTGGCGTCATATCTCGGTAAGTACTGACCCTAAAGTTTTTATTTTTATCCTATAACACTTAGAAAATTGTGCTCTTTATTTCTATATAAAAAAAAATTTCAAAATATTCGGGGCACTGGGCGAGGTAACGTATATATACGTTTGGACCGTTTAAGGGTTAAAAATGTTGGCCAAGTTAGTACATCTAGAGATTTCAAGCAGGGAGTTCCAGATTTTGGGCCCTTTTATGTACATAGAATTTTTGAAGAGATTTAGCCAGACACGGGGAACGTTGTAGATGAAGACACTATCACATAACCCATGATAACCTATAGATACTGTATGCTTTTATCCCCTCAAGGAAGACTCCTTAATGCCAGCAAGTAAGCAAGTTTATTTACGCACGGGTATAGAGTAGGGCCCTGCTTTTTTGGTGTTTCACCTTACAGCGTTCCGCTAATACGGCGATCTCAAATTATGACCAAAACTTTCTATATGGCGAGCGGTCTTTCAAATACGGCGTGCACCACCCAGTTTGTTTACATTCTCCATGAGCACATCTCTATTATGTAATAATAATCACTCTTGGGAACATTAAATGTCTTATTTTACGTCAATATAGACATTTTCATTAATCCATCTGACTTTTTCTTCAAAATTATATATGAAACATGTTACATAGCATATAAACATGCTATTGAGGTGTGGTTGCCGGGCAGATGGTAAATATTACGTAATACAGTGGACCCTCGCTTATCGGCCGTAATCCGTTCAAGCAGCTCAGCCTAAAAGTGAAATAATATTTCCCATAAGAATTAATGTAAATACAATTAATCTGTTCCAGACAAAAATATCAACAAATTTTTTTTTTAAGATTAACTATAGTTTTACATACACAAAACAATGAGAGCTAAATAAAATGACTAAAGAAATGGATAAATGAACATTTAAATCACTATTACATACCTTTATTGAAGGCAGGAGAGAATTGCTTGGAGATAGAACAAAATACTCCTTCAATATTATGCTAATATCAACTCTATATGGCTTATTTATAATAATAATAATAATAATAATAATAATAATATCTTTATTTACTACAAGTACATGTACAAGGTATACAGGCCTAGCTAACATCAATGACATACTACTATATAGAAAGCCACCTGTTATGCAGAGCATTTCGGGCAAATTAGGTCAGTTTTGTCCCATGATGCGACCCACACCCAGGTACCCCCATTTTACTGATGGGTGAACATAGACAACCGGTGTAAGGAAACACGTCCAATGTTTCCACCCCTTCACCGGGAATCGAACCCGGACTCTCACCGTGTGAAGCGAGAGCTTTTGCCACCAGGCCACGGGGCACCGTGGCATAATAAACAATATAAATAATATAGAAACCTCATATACACTCTACAATGAATAAAATATGCCATTACGTATGTGGCTAGCGGTGGCGGCGGCAGGAGTTTGTTTGGGGACAGGACAAGATAGTCCTTCAATATGACACTAATATCAACACTACAGCTTATTTATCTATCAAATTAATCTAATATGACATAATAAACAATACAGTGGACCCTCGCTATTCGAACACTCCAAAACTCACCCTATTATGTAAGTTTATTATTGTAAGTGCTTTTATAAGTGTATTTTTGGGGGTCTGAAATGGACTAATTTAATTTACATCATTCCTTATGGGAATAAATTCGTTTGGTAACAGCACTTGAACAGCATTCTGGAATGAAGAATGTTCGAATAGCGAGGGTCCACTGTATTAATAACATAGAAACATGACATATACTCTAGAATGAATAAAATATGTCATTACGAATGTCACGAGTGGTGTTGTTTGTTGTTGGGTGTATAAGGGCCACTTTAAGATAAGCCTTACATCGTGGTGGTGAAGGCGGCAGCAGAGGCGGCGGTGTTGTCATTTGCCCTATATACCTCAAACAACAATGGAGAAGTTAAGTTTCGTGTCGTCATTTTTTTATCGCTTAATCGCTTAACTTACTTGCTACACTTTATCCCTGGCTGACGCTATAGCCTTTATCGACTCCTGCTGCTTTATTATCATACATATCGTAGAATCACTGAAGAAGGCACATTCTTCCCTCTCAGCCCTTTACCAAAGGGCTGGCACTCTGAACTTTCTTTGGCCCCATGGTGGCTTATTTCACAGTCACAATCAATAAACAAGCACCAAAATGAACGGATGAATGGATGAACACGCAGAGTATTCTTTACTCAACGAGAAAGAGACGCAGACTGAGTGTGATATGCGTGAGGAAGTGGCGTCGCTGGCGGGTTGACGTGTCCCAATACGGCCGATAAGCAAAAAACGGCTGATATCCGGAAGCCGGAAAACCGGCCCAAAAGTGAGCTGGCCGATAACAGGAATGGCCAATAAGCGAGGATCAACTGTACTAATAATAATTACTCTTGGGCACATTAAATGTCTTATTTTATGTTAATACAGTGAAACCCCGAGTTTCGGATGCCCTGAATATCGGCCGCTTCGAGTTTAAACCGCTTTTTTCAGCTAAATTTTGTCCCGAGTTTCGGCCAGAGTACCAGACCTGTCCACCTGCCTGCACCTGCGTGCCTGCCCGCGCAGGCGTCGTGAGCCAGTCTAGCTTTGTTTATCCTTGAGTGAACATTACCCTGTACGCTCATCCAAACATTTCACAATACAGTGGACCCCCGAGTAACGAACAAAATTCATTCCAGAAGCCTGCTCAAGTGCCATTACCGAACAAATTTACTCCCTTAAGAAATAATGTCAAGTAGGTTAGTCCATTTCAGACCCCCAAAAATACACTTACAAAAGCACTTACAATATTATACTTACATAATTGTACGATTTCCGGGGTGTTCGTAACTCGAGGTCCACTGTAAATTCATTGTGTTTAGTGCTTGTTTATTGATTGTGACTGAAATAAGACACCATGGGCCCAAAGAAACTTCCTAGTGGCAACCCTTTGGTAAAGACAGTGAGAAACATGATAGAATTGAAGAAAGAAATTGTAGCAATGTACCAAAGTGGAGGAGGTAGAGAGAGAGGAGTATGTGCCTTCTTCAGTGATTCTATGATATGTACGATACTAAAGCTGCACGAGTCGATAAAAGCTATAGCGCCAGTCAGCGATAAAATGTAGCATTAACAGTGTAGGAAGTAAGTTAAACGATTAAGCGATAGAAAAATGACGATAATAACTTAACTCCTCCATTGTTGTTTGAGGTACATATATAGGGTCACTGACAACACTGCCACTTATGCTTATGCTCTCAGTGGCCCTTATACACCCAACAACAACACAACACCAGTCGTGACATATGTAATGACGTATTTTATTCATTCTAGAGTATATGTCATGTTTCTATGTTATTAATATTGTTAATTATGTCATATTAGATGAATTGTGATAGATAAATAAGCCGCAGAGTTGATATTAGTGTCATATTGAAGGACTATCTTGTCCTGCCTCCAAACAAACCCTTCTGCCTCTCTCATACGCCAACAAGAGTCTTCAATAAAGGTAAATTATTATTATAATCAAATAGAAGCGCTAAACCACAGGGGTCATACAGCGCTGCAGGTTATTGCAGGATGCAGGGAGAATGGGTTGTAAGAAGGAGATGGAAGATTAGTAGGGTATGGAGTGCAGTAGGACAGTGGATAGTGCAGGGAGAGAGGGTAGCAAGAGATCGAGGTAGAAGGGACTGAGGGAGGTGCTAAAGGTATAATCTTCAGAGTTTGTGTAGTAAGTCAGTTTCTGTCAAAAAGTCAACGAGAGAGTCAGGATTAAAGGAGGGTCCATCAGCAAGAAGGGAAGGTAAAGAAAGGGCCGCAGAGCGAAGACGCCGTTGGAGGTAAATTCTGCGCGCTCGTTGATAAAGTGGACAGTCCAACAGAATGTCGAACAGACACTGGAACCAGACAATGCTCACAGAGAGGGGCAGGGAGCCTCTCCATGAGATACCCGTGCGTAAGACGAGTGTGGCCAATGCAAAGACGGGAGAGTGTAGTCTCCCAACCTCGACATTGGTGACAAGAAGAAGGCCAGAAACCTATACTCGGTTTAATAGAATGAAGTTTGTTGTTGCCAACGGGTGCGAAGGTGGGTAGCAATGACCGCAAAATAGTTCGTAAAAGGAACACCTCTATATGAAACTGCAAGGTCATGTACTGCTGACCACGCAGCAGTGTCTGCCTGTTCATTGCCCTGTACGTCAACATGACCAGGGACCCAACAAAAAACAATATCTTTGTGCTTGCTAGAGATACGGCGTAACCAAAGTTTGATACGAAGAACTAGGGGGTGAGGTGTATCAATTTTACGGATAGCCTGTAAAGCACTAAGGGAGTCTGAAACGACCACAAATGGTGATACAGGCATAGATGCAATACGGATAAGTGCCACAAGAATGGCATACAATTCAGCCGTAAATGTGCTTGCCGAGGGTAATAGATGCCCTCGCACGACACTGTCCGGAAACACTGCTGCAAATCCGACGCCATCAGTCGACTTTGAACCATCAGTGTATACTGCGATGGCATGGGAATGAGAGCGGAAGTGGTCTAGAAAAAAAGAGCGAGAAGCCGCCGTAGGTAGGCGAGCTTTCGCGCAAGGTAGAGGAATAGAACAGACACGGACAGCAGGAACTTCCCAAGGGGGTAGGGGAAAGGGAGATGTCACATGAACATATAGAGGTGGTAGCTGAAGGGAAGACAAGAGTGAATGTAGACGAAGAGAAAAGGGACGAAGTAAGCAGGGACGACGAACAAATAAAGAGCGTCTACTAACATCTGTAACAATCCTATACATGGAAGGATTGCGTAGGTCATGAGAGCGAACATAATAGCGAATGCAATGTGCATCACAACGATCGGACAAGGATGGAATGTTCGCTTCTACATAGAGGCTCTCAACCGGGGAAGAACGAAATGCACCAAGGCATAAGCATAATCCCTGGTGATGGATGGGATTAAGGCTGGAAAGAGTAGCAGGGGAGGCCGCCGAATATATCTGGTCACCATAATCGAGTTTTGATAAAATTAGAGCTGAATGTAGACAAAGGAGAGTTCTACGATCAGCCCCCCCCATGAAAGATGTGCGAGGGTTTTAAGGAGGTTAAGCCGGCTGTGACAAGTTGCCTTAAGAGAGGTAATATGAGGTTTCCAGGACAATCGATGGTCAAACAGGAGGGCGAGAAACCTGACTGTATCACGTTCTGGAATACGTGAGCCGTATAGGTACAATGGATGATCAAAGACCACTGAACGTCTAGTAAACGTAATTTGACGAGTTTTGCCACTAGAAAATTTAAACCCGTAAGTGGTGGCCCAATCAGAAACCCGGTTGATGGCATGCTGGAGGGAAACTACAATGAGGTGACAGTCAGCACCTGCACAAGCTATAGCAAAGTCATCCACATAGAGCGATGACCAAATATTGGATGGGAGAACAGATGCCAGATTATTTATAGCAAGGAGAAAGAGTGTTGTGCTCAGAACACAACCCTGGGGGACACCTTCAGCTTGGACAAATTCCGGGGAAAGCTCATTACTAACCCGGACACGGAAATGTCTGTCAGTTAAGGCCTTAAGGAAGAATTGTAGGTTGCCTCGGAGGCCTAAGGAGTGGGCCTGGGCCAAGATATTAAATCTCCAAGTTGTGTCATAAGCCTTCTCAAGGTCGAAAAAGATGGCGATAACCGAGTGGTTATTAGCGAAGGCATTACAAATATACGTATCCAAGCGCAGTAAGGGGTCAATGGCAAAACGGCCTTTACGAAAGCCATATTGACTAGGGGAGACTATTGTGCGTCTCCAAATACCACATCAAACGTCTATTAACTAGACGCTCCATCACCTTGCAAACTGCACTGGTAAGAGTGATGGGACGGTAGTGGGAGGTATCACGTCCCGTAGTACCCGGTTTGCAAAAAGTGAGAACAATAGCAGACTTCCACAGCTGGGGAAGAACTCCTTGCGACCATATAAGATTATAGAGTCGTAAGAGGACAGTAAGAGTAAGAGTATGCTGTAGCATACGAATATGTATGCCGTCTGGCCCAGCTGCCGATGATCGGCAAGCAGAGAGTGTTGCCTCCAGTTCTTGAAGGGTAAAAGGCACATTATAAGATTCTTCTCTAAGAGAAGAAAAATCTAAGGGCTTTAACTCGCTGGCAGACTTAGAAGAAGGGAAAGAGGGGCATAGATGGAGCCCCTGAGAAATGCGGACCAGATGATTACTAATTTCAGTTGCAACTGCAAGAGGGTGTGCTATATCGACACCAGCAACCTGAAGAACAGGAGCCGGGTCGGGGGAGAATTTACCACTTAATTTCCGCACTTTCTTCCAGACTGCACTCATCGAGGAAGCCAAAGTGACAGTAGAAACATAATCTCGCCAGCAAGTGCATTTAGCGTCACGTATGACACGGCGAGCAACAGCTCTCTTCTGCTTAAAATCAAGAAGTATCTCTGTGGTTCTGTTATACCAATACCTGCCCCACGCAGCGCGTTTCAAATGTACTGCCCGAGCACAAGCAGGAGACCACCAAGGCACGCACTTCTGAGAATGCTTGCCCGAGGTTTGGGGAATAGAATGTGAAGCCGCTGTGAAGATGGAGGACGAAAAGAGATGTAAAACCTCATCAATGGAGGACGAGGAAGGAATCTCATGAAAGGCAGTAAGATGTGCGTAAAGGTCCCATTTCGCCCGATCAAACTGCCAGCGTGGGCAACGAGGAGGTGGAAAAAACGAAGGGGACTTAAGGATGATTGGGAAATGATCGCAGTCATGTAAGTCCGGGAGGACAGACCAGGTGAAGTCAAGGACTGTTGAGGAAGAGCAGATGGAGAGATCAATACAGGAGAAAGAATGAGTTCGAGGATCAAAATGGGTAGGAGTACCCGTATTTAAAACATGGAGGGGAGAGAAGCAAGAAATGCCTCCAACTGAACGCCACGGGAGTCACAGTGCGACCCTCCCCAGAGAAAATGGTGTGCGTTAAAATCGCCAAGTAACAGAAGGGGTGGCGGTAAGGAAGAAACTAGAAAATCAACATCCGGGATAGACAATACCCACGAAGGGGAGATATATAAAGAACAGAGTGTATACCAACTATTCAAGTGGATACGGACTGCGGTGTAATGTAAGGAAGAAGGAACATAGAGCTGACGGTATGGAACACCAGTGCGTATAAGAGGAGCACTTTCGTTTAAGGTTCCATCGGAAAAGGATCCGATGAATATAAAAAATCATAGCCTGAAAAGGGCCTGATAACAGTGGATTGTAATTTGGGTTCTTGCAAGCAGACCCCAACAGGGGAAAACTGAGAGAGCAACACCTGAAGGGGAAAAGGAGCATTTTTCGATATATAAAAAAATTAAAATTGAAAAATTATGGAAAAATATTTTTTCTTACCAAAAAATAGTGCATCATTCTGGCAACAAGTTGATGCAATCTGCTTATTTCTATCATATTTCTAAGTATGTTTATACTAAAAAGTATTTTTTTTGTTCTTGCGTCAGCAAAAAGACGTGTTGCTGATTAGTCAGTTTTTTTTTTTACCCCTAAAATTGCGTTTTTTATGATTGTTTCATTTTAAATACACTACATGGCAACCTCCGTGAGGAGTGGTGTGTGTGTGAGCTTCGGCAGACACCTCTCAGTGGCCTTACAGCCTTCGATAAGCATGATGGGATGTACAGCTCTGGTAGGTGGCGAACCACTTCCGAAGCGTTGTAAGTGTCAATATCTCAGGAGTAAGTTATTGACATTGTAATCCGATTTATGCAAAGAGTATTTATCATAGCATCTTGATTCTTTCGCAGGGTTATAGAAGAATGATGGTTCTATCGAATTAGAGAGTGATTTTGCGATATGTTTTACGGTTTCTTGATAGTGATTTTTCTTTTCCCAAACAAATTAAAAAAAAAACACGTATTTCAATAATTCGTATAATGCAATCTATTGAGAGGAAGCTCAACTTGCCCTGTATTTCTATAGCCTAACTCTTCCTCTTTCATCTGATCTAAATTAGAACATTGTATGTCGCACCAATTTTGTAGAAATGGGATTGCCATAAGCTCTATCAAATAGGGCATTTTTTCTTTCTATATAACTCTAAGGCAAAACGTCACTAAAAACTCAGTGTCTATGTTTCAAATGCTGCTTAATTCAAAGAGAATATTCCCAATGAAATATTTGCATAATAAAAAAAAAAAGGTAAAAAATGCTCCTCCCCCTCTGAAGTTCACCCCGGTTACCCCTGAGGCCTCGGATATTCCACTGCAAATAAGCCATGATTTATGGAGAGAAAGATATAAGTCAAAGAGAGAGGAATCTATGGACTAGGGTTAGAAAAGTCCACGTGTGGAGGCAGTGAAACACCTGTAATCAGAGAAGGAGGAGGGCGTTGTGAAGGGAGGAGGGGTGTAGATGGAGAAGAGAGAGGAGGAGGAACCTCAGGTGGAGCGGTGTCCATCATCATTCCAGTCTGAAATATATTCTGCGATAGCTTCCAGTGTTTCGGAAGACAAAGATGCAGAATGAGGGACGACATTAGAAATGGAAGGAGAGTGAGCAACTATCGGGGAGTTTATAGACTGTACTAAAGTAGAAGGCGAGGAGATGGAAGAGGAAACTGTCGAAGGGACTTGGGAGGGGACAGGGGATGATGGTAGTGTACGAGGTGGAGGATGAACCTCCACACACATTACAGAAATAGTCGGAGACGAAGAACCCGGCAATAAGGATTTTTTGCCGGGTTTATGAGAAGAAGGGGGGCGCTAAGGTTTAGGCGAAGGACGAGGACGAGGACGTGTAGACTCAGAACTGTGCGAGTGAGTAGAGGAAAGTGTGTGGACAGTATGGGATGCCGAGGTAGGGACCTCGGAGCCAAGAACATCAAAAGGATTCGAGACAGGGGTGACTGAGGATGTTGTAACCACAGAAGAAGTCGAGGAAGTTGGGACCCCAGAAGAGGGGCGACGTTTAGCAATGCGAGAATAGGAAATACGGGGAAGTCTCCCGTGAAGGCGTAGATGAGACGGCCATAGCATACGCGAAGCCTTCCGCTTCTTTGAGACAACGAATTTCCCGATCATTCAGGTAAACCTGACAACGGCGAGAGTACGATGGATGTGCCTCATGACAGTTAAGGCAAGAGGGAGATAGAGTACAAGAAGGACTGGCATGGTCATCAGCACCACAGACTGGGCATTCGGCCATGGACCTGCAATATTTCGCTGGATGACCAAAACGCCAGCAGTTTCTACACTGTTGCGGTGTAGGGGTCACCTTTCGAACTTGTAAACGTTGACTTGCAATGTAGACCGAAGGTGGGAGTTCACGGCAGTCAAACGTTAAACAAGCGACATTGCAAGGGTAATGTCTTCGCTTATTGGCTGGGAGGACAAAAGTGTCAACTTTAAGGATAGGGAGTTCTTGGAGCTCAAGCTGCTCCAAAATGTCATCACCACATGTCTGGAAATTCCGTTGGACAATGGTGTGGGGCAAAATGACAGTACCACTACAAGAATTAAGAGAATGATGCTTGTCAATAGTGATAGGAATAGTATCTATGGTCGTAAGAAGAGAAAGATCGCGAGCTTGGCCAGCATTCTGGACTGTGATGAAGCGAGTGCCACTCTTGAGAGCGTGAAATGAGATATCTTTACCTACATGGCATAGGAGAGCTTTACCAATACTATGATCGGAAAGATAGGTAGTTGGAGTAGTCGGTCTTAGAGTAAAAAACTTTGTCCATTGAGTAGTATGAAACAAAGTGTTTAAGGGGAGTGCGCGATGTGCTGGTCGTTTCTGAGACGAACGAGAAGGAAGTGTCGAATCGTCATGTAAGGGTCTTGGTCGTTTGGATGTGGGACCGGGGGTGGTCCGATGGGTGACAGGCGAGCGATCCGAAAATTTCCGCACCGTCGAGGGAGAAGTTGGAATCAAGGTCAGAGAAGAGCGAAGGTCAGATATGTCATAAGGGCCAGTCTGAACCCCGGTACCTGAAGCAGGTGACGAACCGGCACCAGCAAGAGGTACAGGGGTATTAGAGTTGTCCGAAGAGTTGTCCATTAACGAGGTAGGGTCAGAACTAGGTGCGGTATCAGGCAGGGGCCCAGGGGTATTGGGTTCATGGATTGGGTCAGCCATGGTTAGGTTACTTCTTTCTTTTCATTTTTAAGAAAAAAAAAGAAAGAAAAGAAAATAAAAATAAAAAAAAGAATAAAAAAGGGGGGGAACGTGGAGGAATAGCTCCTAGGAGGAATGAAAGGGGCGTAAATCCCCCTCCGCGCCCAAGAGGACCTCAACATCGCAAGTAGTGCAGATGCTGCATGGAACCCGTGCCATACCCTACCCTTCATACCAGTAAACCAGCAATCCGGATAGCAACCTCACATCCACCAAGCCACCTCGCGGACAAAGAAGGGCGGCCGGATATCCGCCACAAAGCCTACTGCCTTCGGCCACCACCCCCGGAATCCGAAAGGTGGCCTCCAGAGATACACCCGTCGCCCGAAAGATACCCAAGGCCACCCCCCGGGAGACCGGAGAGGGATCGGGACATCCCCAGGCGATCCAGATTCCACGGCAAACTACACCACCGCCAAGGACCTCAACGGAATGGGATGGACCACGATGCCCTTCCCCCTACCTAGGAACTAGAATGCCTGTGGAGGGAAGCTCCCAGGGTAAAAATGGGAAGGAAATAAGGGAGGGATGAGGAGGAGGAGGAGGAAAGGGAAAAAAGGGAGGATGGGGAAAATGGGAAAAGGGAGGGATGAGGAGGAGGAGGAGGAAAGGGAAAAAGGGAGGATGGGGAAAATGGGAAAAGGGAGGGGGGATTGGGGGGTAATTAGGTTCGGTCTGAGGAAGAAGACCAAAAGGTCCAATTCCTCAGACCAAGAGCCTCTTCACCACAGCAAGGAGCCCCCCTTGAAGAGGCAATAAAGGTAAAACTGATTTAAATGTTCATTTATCCATTAAAATTAGTGCTTCATATTTATTTCTCATTGTTTTCTGTATGTAAAACTATAGTAGTATTTATTCTTTAAAAAATTAATTTTTGGTGAATATTTTTGGGTGGAACGGATTAATTGGATTTACAGTATTTCTTATGGGAAATATTGCTTCGACTTTCGGCTGTTTCGACTTTAGGCCTAGCTCCTGTAACTGATTATGACCAAAACTCGGGGTTCCACTGTATAGACATTTTCATTAATCCATCTATGATATTTTCTTCAAAATTATATAAGAAACACGTTACATAGCATATAAACATTTTGTTTATATACTATGGAGGTGTGGTAGCCGGGCAGAGGGAAAACATTACGTCACTCCCCTTAAACCCTTTGGGGGTCGACAGGCCTTCTCAGAAACTTGTTCCTGGGGTCGAAACTTTTTTGGGAAAAAAAAAAAATCATTTTCTTATGAAATGATAGAGAATCTTTTTCCGATCATAACGCCACAAAAATTATGAAATATGATCGAAAACTAATGGAATTATGCTTTCACGAAGTTAGCGGTACCAACGACATTTACGCATCGGCGATTTCGCCCACTTTGAGCCCTATTTTCGGCAAATTCCAATGTTTCAGTCTACTACAATTATAGCTATGTCGCTAGAACTCCATTTCTTCTATCGATTGAGTACAAGAAACCGCCTATTTATCAATTTCCACTACCCAAAATAGTGGTCAGAAAATGGAAATGTGGCCAATTTCACACAAATTTCAAACGATGCCAGTTTCAAAATAGGGTCCAAAATAAACAAGGCAGATATTCCTGGCACTAAAATAACATCTTCTCTGTTCATTAGTCATGTCTCCAGGCCCCTCTTACATTACTTTTGCTTTTCATTTTGAATTTTTATTCTCACAAAAAATAGAAGATTTACTGTTATGTATACAACTGCCTCATTGTAAAAATGGTATAAATAATATTAGAGCACTTGTGCATGAATATTAGACTCGCCAGTTGATGTGTATTGGACGCATGGTGTGATTTGTTTACTCTTGAACATCGTCAAAAATCGAACATTTTCGCTACTTTGAGCTCAATTTCAAGGTACAGTGGTACCCCGACTTACGATGGTCCCCAAACACACCCTTTTATGTAAGTTTATTTTTTTAAATGCTTTTGTAAGTGTAATTTTGGGGGTCTAAAAAGGATTAGTCTATTTTACATCATTTCTTATGGAGATAAATTCGTTTGGTAATGGCACTTGAACAGCATTCTGGAATGAAAAAATATCGTAAGTCTGGGTACCACTGTACTTGTCACTGTCAAACCAATCAAAATCATCTCTATTTCTGTAATATATCTTCCATTCTATCAAATGAGACCAAGAAAACGAGAATACATCAATAAATACCATACGAAAATAGACTGCAAATTCGCTGTTTTAAACAAAAAAAAAATGGTCAGTTTTTTTTCTCTCATTATGCAGTGTGTGGTGCAGGATTTTTTTTATACTATGCACACTGACCACATAGACCCATTCTTTCATATGTAGGGCTACCAGCCGTTTCCCACTTAATTTGAGGCCGCTAGAATTTACACGTACTAGTACAGCACAAACCCCTGCTCGTAAAACGTACTAGTACGGCACCGACCCCCAAAGGGTTAATACACAACGCTTTTGTTTACAATTCTCGGCATGAATTATTCATTACTTCTCCCTTTGTTTATGATGGCATCTAAAGGTATTGTTAGAAACGATTAAACTTAGTGAACATGGTATGTCGATGGTAATAATATGGCTCTGGGCCACATTAAATATTGTGTAGCTATGTAGGTAGGTGTAGGTATGTAGCCCAGGTGGACTACATACCAACATTATTATTATAACTGATAATTATACTTATGTGTACCTGTACCTAAGTAAACTTGCACACTGTGCTGGCATGCAGGTACACATTAAAATCACTAAGAGTGTCTTATTAATCTTGAAGATGCCATATTATTAATAATAATAATAACATACAATAATAATCACTCTGAGGCGCATTAAATATCGTATAAAACGTTAATATAGACATTTTGCTTAATCCATCTAAATACACCCCACAGTAGAATAAATTAACATAAATATGAGATGTGGTAGCCAGGCGACTTGTAGGACTTGTGGTAGACAGGCGACTTGTAGGACTTGTGGGCCAGGCAACTTGTAGTCCAACATCAGAGAAAATGTGTACACTGTAATATTACTGGGAGTAACTAGAAAATTATTCCTTTCGTATGCCTTCACTCAGGGTGTCATTTCTTCTAAAAATGGTGTTACATGAGAATGCGAGTGTTTCTCTTTATTTATTCTACTGTATCAACGTGGAGACTTGTACACATGCCCCGATGGCATGGTGGCTAGCGCTCTTGCTTCACGCACGGAAAGCCCGGGTTCAATTCCCGGCGGGGCCGAAACATTTTGAAGTGTTTCGTTACACACACACACACACATACATACAACAGGCCTAGTGTCTAATCGACATGTGCCTAGGACAAAATGGTAACTAACACAATGTAAAGTGACGAAAACCAGAAGCATTCGCCTGGTTTGTTTTCATTATGTGTGGGTGGGGTGGGGTGGGGTGGGGTGGGGAGGGCTGCCCTGGCTGGATACCATACTTCTCAAACCTGACTTCCTACAAATAAAACTCACCTCTCACCCTACATTAACACTACAAATATTTTAGGGTAATTAATAAATGTACTGTACAGTGGTCCCTCGGTTTTCGCCGAAAATTCATTCCAGAATGCTGCTCAAGTGCCATTACCGAACGAATTTACTTCCTTAAGAAATAATGTCACGTAGGTTAGTCTATTTCAGACCCCCAAAAAATACACTTGCAACAGCACTTACGAAAATGCACTTACATAAATGTTCGAGTTTGGAGATGCACGAAAACCGAGGGACCACTGTATACAGTGGTCCCTCGGTTTTCGCCGAAAATTCGTTCCAGAATGCTGCTCAAGTGCCATTACCGAACGAATTTACTTCCTTAAGAAATAATGTCACGTAGGTTAGTCTATTTCAGACCCCCAAAAATACACTTGCAACAGCACTTACGAAAATACACTTACATAAATGTTCGAGTTTGGAGATGCACGAAAACCGAGGGACCACTGTATATGTATTTTACTTTTTATTGGTTTTAATGCCTAGTTCTATTGCTAACATAATACAGTGGTACCTCGACTTACGATGGTCCCCAAACTCACCCTTTTATGTAAGTTTATTTTTTTAAATGCTTTTGTAAGTGTAATTTTGGGGGTCTAAAAGGACTAGTCTATTTTACATCATTCCTTATGGGGATAAATTCGTTTGGTAATGGCACTTGAACAGCATTCTGGAATGAAAAAATATCGTAAGTCGAGGTACCACTGTATATGTTAGTGTAAACTTGTTAGCTGGCATTTACAGTACAGTGGTCCTCCGCCTAACGAGCACCCCAGAAATCGTACAATTATGTAAGTACGTATAATATTGTAAGTGCTTGTGGAAGTGTATTTTTGGGGGTCTGAAATAGACTAACCTACGTGACATTATTTCTTAACCCTTTCGGAGTTTTGGTCGTACTAGTACGTCTTACGCACTGGGGTTATTGACGTACTAGTACTCCTAAATTCTAGCGCCCTCAAATCAAGCAGAAACAGGCTGTTAGGCCTAGATGTGATAGAATGGGTCTGTGTGGTCAGTGTGCGCGGTATAAAAAAATTCCTGCACCACACAGTGCATAATGAGGAAAAAAAAACTCTGACCGTGTTTTTGGTTAAAAACAGCGACTTTGCAGTCTATTTTCGTATGGTATTTATTGTTGTATTCTCGTTTTCTTGTTCTTATTTGATAGAATGGAAGATATATTACAGAAATAGAGATGATTTTGATTGGTTTGACAATAACAAGTACCTTGAAATTGAGCTCAAAGTAGCGAAAATGTTCGATTTTTGACGATGTTCAAGAGTAAACAAATCACACCATGCGTCCAATACACATCAACTGGCGAGTCTAATATTCATGCACAAGTGCTCTGATATTATTTATACCATTTTTACAATGATGCAGTTGTATACATAACAATAAATCTTCTATTTTTTGTGAGAATAAAAATTCAAAATGGAAAGCAAAAGTAATGTAAGAGGGGCCTGGAGACGTAACTAATGAACAGAGAAGATGTTATTTTAGTGCCAGGAATGTCTGTCTTGTTTATTATGGGTCCTATTTTGAAATTGGCATCGTTTGAAATTTGTGTGAAATTGGCCAAATTGCCATTTTCTGACCACTATTTTGGGTAGTTGAAATTGGTAAATAGGCAGTTTCGTGTACTCAATCGATAGAACAAATGGAGTTCTAGCGAAATAGCTATAATTGTAGTAGACTGAAACATTGCAATGTGCCGAAAATAGGGCTCAAAGTGGGCGAAATCGCCGATGCGTAAGTGTCATGGCTACCGCTAACTTCGCGAAAGCATAATTCCTTTAGTTTTCGATCAAATTTCATAATTTTTGTGGCGTTATGATCGGAAAAAGATTCTCTATCATTCCATAAGAAAAAATAATTTTTTTTTTTTTTAAATTCGTGGACCCTGAGAACGAGTTTCAGAGACCCCCCTTGGACCCCCAAAGGGTTAAGGAAGTAAATTCGTTCGGTAATGGCACTTGAGCAGGCTTCTGGAATGAATTTTGCTCATTAGGCGGGGGACCACTGTATATGAATTTATAAGTGGAAAAAAATAACGTTCTGCTTTCCGGCGATGTCTGCTTTCCGGTGATGTCTGCTTTCCGGCAGTAGCCTGGAACCTAACCTGCCATATAAGTGGGGCCCTACTCTACATAAGTACAGCTGTCATACATAGTGTAAATTACCTAGGATAACCCAAAAAAGTGAGACAAAGTGACTTATTTTCATTTGATCAAAGGGACTGGACCTGCTCTTTCATTCCTTGAATTGAACCTTACTGCCTCTCATTCCCCATAAAGCTAAGCGACCCTTATGGGTTTAGGACCCTCCAAATTCAACTTCAATAACAAAAACATAAGATGGGACCAAGTAAACCAAGTCCTAAATGATATACAATGGGAAGATAGCCTAAGCATCACGGATCCTAACCTATGTCTAGAACAAATTAACTCTGTGGCACTTGAGGTTTGCTCAAGGCAAATTCCCTTAAGAAAAAGGAGGAAAAGATGCAAACTAGAAAGAGAGAGGCGCTCCCTATACAGGCGAAGGCAAAGAATAACGGAGCGGCTACAAGAGGCCAATATATCTGAAATACGAAGGGAGACACTAGTCAGAGAAATAGCAAACATCGAATTACAACTAAAGGAATCTTACAGGAATCAAGAAACGCGGGAAGAACTAAAAGCCATAAACGAAATTGAAAGAAACCCAAAGCATTTCTTTTCTTATGCAAAGTCAAAGTCGAGAACAGCAACCAGTATTGGGCCCCTACACAGATGACAGCAAGGAAATGAGCGAGTTACTTAAGTCCCAGTATGACTCAGTTTTTAGCGAGCCGCTAACCAGAATGAAAATCGAAGACCTAAATGAATTTTCTATGAGAGTGCCACAGAACTTGACTGACGCATGCCTATCTGACATCACCCTGATGCCAAATGACTTCGAAAAAGCAATAAATGACATGCCCATGCACTCCGCTCCAGGCCCAGACTCATGGAACTCCGTGTTCATCAAGAACTGCAAGAAGCCCCTATCACGTGCTTTTAACATCCTATGGAGAGGGAGCATGGACACTGGGGTCGTCCGGCAGTTACTAAAAACAACAGACATAGCCCCACTCCACAAAGGGGGCAGTAAAGCAATAGCAAAGAACTACAGACCAATAGCGCTAACGTCCCATATCATAAAAATCTTTGAAAGGGTTCTAAGAAGCAAGATCGCCACTCATCTAGATACCCATCAATTACACAACCCAGGGCAGCACTGGTTTAGAGCAGGTCGCTCCTGTCTGTCCCAACTACTGGACCACTACGACCAGGTTCTAGATGCTCTAGAAGACAAACAGAATGCAGATGTTATATACACAGACTTTGCAAAAGCCTTTGACAAGTGTGACCATGGTGTAATAGCACACAAAATGTGTGATAAAGGAATAACAGGAAAAGTTGGTAGATGGATCTATAATTTCCTAACAAGTAGAACACAAAGAGTAGTAGTCAACAGAGTAAAGTCTGAGGCAGCTAATGTGAAAAGCTCTGTTCCACAAGTCACAGTACTCGCTCCCATCCTGTTCCTCATCCTCATATCGGACATAGACAGGGATATAAGCCACAGTGCCGTGTCTTCCTTTGCAGATGACACTCGAATCTGTATGACAGTGTCCACCGTTGAAGACACTGCAAGACTCCAAGCAGACATAAACCAAATCTTTAAATGGGCTGCAGAAAACAATATGAAGTTCAATGATGAGAAATTTCAATTACTCAGATACGGAAAACGTGAGGAAATTAAAATCTCATCGGAGTACAAAACTAATTCCAACCACACAATAGAGCAAAAAATTAATGTCAAAGACCTGGGAGTGATCATGTCAGAGGATCTCACCTTCAAGGACCATAACACTGTAGCAATCGCATCTGCTAGAAAAATGACAGGATGGATAATGAGAACCTTCAAAACCACGGATGCCAAGCCCATGTTGACACTTTACAGATTGCTTGTTCTATCTAGGCTGGAATATTGCTGCACACTAACTGCACCTTTCAAGGCAGGTGAAATTGCTGACCTTGAAAATGTGCAGAGAACCTTCACGGCACGCATAACTGCGATAAACCACCTCAATTACTGGGAACGCTTGAAGTTTCTACACCTGTACTCCCTAGAATGCAGGCGGGAGAGATACATTATTATATACACGTGGAAAATTCTCGAGGGATTAGTACCAAACTTGCACACGAGAATCACTCCCTACGAAAGCAAAAGACTCGGCAGACGATGTAACATCCCCCCAATGAAAAGCAGGGGTGCCACTAGCACGTTGAGTGACAACACAATAAGTGTCAGGTGCCCAAGATTGTTCAACTGCCTCCCAGCATATATAAGGGGGATTACCAACAAACCCCTGGCTGTCTTCAAGCAGGCACTGGACAGGCACCTAAAGTCGGTACCTGACCAGCCAGGCTGTGTTTTGTACGTTGGACTGTGTGCGGCCAGCAGTAACAGCCTGGTTGATCAGGCTCTGGTCCAACATGAGGCCTGGTCACAGACCGGGCCACAGGGGCGTTGACCCCTGGAATTCTCTCCAGGTAAACTCCAGGTATAAATGTAAAAATAATAATAATGCATTACGGTGTCCTGTAGCTCAATTGCTAGCACATTCAGCTCACACACTGAGGTCCGGCATCGATCCCCGGTACAGCTGGAAACATTAGGGTGTGTTTCCTTAAGACACCTACTGTCCATGTTCACCTATCAGTAAAATAAATTACCTGGGTGTTAGTCGACTGGTGTGGGTCGCATCCTGGGACAAAACTAACCTACTTTGCCTGAAATACTCTGCATAACAAGGGGCTTTCTATATAGTAGTAGTAGTCACTAATGTCAGCTAGGCCTGTATACCTTGTACATGTACTTGTAGAAATAAAGATTATTACTGTGGTACCTCGAGTTACGATATTTTTTCGTTCGAGAATGCTGTTCAAGTGCCATTACCAAACGAATTTATCCCCATAAGGAATAATGTAAAATAGACTAGTCCTTTTACACCCCCAAAAATATACTTACAAAAGCATTTAAAAAAATAAACTTACATAAAAGGGCGATTTTGGGGACCATCGTAACTCGAGGTACCACTGTAGTATTATCATTTAATAATTATCACCATGGTATGCCTATTATTACTATTATTATTATTATTATTATTATTATAATAGGAGATACAAAACCCAGAGGGGTCATAAAGGACCTGGGGAATGGGAGGTAATCAAGAACACTCAGGCACACACAACACAGGCATAACACGAGGCATCAAACACTTTTTGACATCCCTCATGTCCATCTCACATTATGTAAAAATGCAATGCACATAAAGGGCTCAAAGATTTGCCCGAACCAGCAAGAGGTCCCCTGCCCGCAAATCAATTTTGGACTATACTTAAAAATCTCATCTCTCAATAATAACCATACTCACATTATGCTAATCTCTAACCAGTTTTGAAGCATCTCTCCTAAGTATTTTATTACACCTAATCTATTAAACTATTATTCTATACCTAAAAATGTATGTTTGTATCATAAACTGTATTACTTGTAATACTGTTATCAATTTTATCTAGATTAAACTATAAAGCTTATTAACTAAAAAATTTAGCTACCTCATATTAATAATAGAGTAAAATATTGAATATTTGAAATTTACCACTCTTTATCTGTCTAGACTTAAGTAGTCTTTAAGTACGTATTAGGGTAAGTCTGCCCAAAATGCCCCGGCATGATAGTGGCTTTCTTTGTACCAATTAAATTATGAAATGTAAACACACACTGTAACCTTTGCAAAGAAATAAACTTTTGTTTTGTTTTTTGTTAATCCATGGTTGAGAGAGTTCCAAGTTCTTTAATTAAGAGATCCTCACTGGCATCTTATCTTACCTTATCAATGCACTTGCTTTGAGTGGCATGCCTATTACAATGTGTTTAATGCAAACACTAGACTGACTGGCTGAGTAGTGTGTCCATCTAACATTTACTTGCCAGAGGATGAAGCCTCTGTTACCCCGAGCTAAATGGCCCACATGGGTTTAGTGCTTCACATACAATACAGTGCAATTTTCATTTCTTTATGCAATACAAATAATGTAGTTTACATGTAATAAAGCACAGGTAGGTACAAAAGAAAGCCACTAACATGCAATGCATCTTGGGCAATAGAAATAAAGTCACTGACTTTTTTGGGGGTTATCCTAAGTAATTTACATATACTATGTTGTTATGAATGATGTTGTACTTATGTGTACCTGTACTTAAATAAACTTACTTAATCCTAATGCTTAAATGTTACTTAAGATTTTGACATAGAATATTAAGTAGGATTCCTTATGTAGTTAACTACAATCATACGTATGTACAATAATGTAGCTAATGAATAAATGGTACAATATAAAAACTATGACTTACTATTTCAAACTGATTCAATAATCTTCAGTTTTGTGGAATGACTGAATAGAGACGGTGAAGATACAGAAGTTACTCAGTTACAATAGAAGTACAATGGAACAAGACGTGTTACCAATTTCTTATGGGAGTCAACGGATGACTTAAGAAAATAGCGACAGAATGGGACGAGCTGGTTTTGACATATAGTTATCGGCTGAAATCGACTGGCAAATATGGGTGCCTTTTGATGCTTCAGGCAATGAATTCCAGATCTTAGGACCTATTATGTGCGTTGAGTTCCTACACAAGTTAAGTCGGACACGAGTGATATTGAAGAGGGTTTTGTGTCTTGTGTTATGCCAGTGTATTGTTGCAGCTATGAAGGAAAAGTTCCAGAGAAGGATTTATATTGGAAGTGAATGTTTTATATACATACGTATATATATATATATATAGGCACAATAATGTGTATATTTTGTACATAAAATTGTATCTGTCAGTAGAAACGTTGAGACAGAAATATGGTAAAGCTTAATTAATTAACTCGAACATACTCCCATGGCATGAAAATAATTTTTAATTCCAAACTGTTCTCAAAACCATACGCTAAACCCGTATGAATCATACAGAATTCATTCAGCAGGAAGATACAAGAGTTAGAGAGACGGGTCTGCTGTATCTGTTAACAGTATAAAAACACGTAGTTACACACATCATTTTAAGTCAGGAAACATAAATAACACATAATTTCCGCATGCAGGAGGAGGATGAAAGACAAGGAGGGCAATATACGGCGAATAAAAACAGAGTAGTGACAAAATAATGCACAAAAATGCATGTAATCTAAGAAGGAAACCCTCAGGAAATACGAGCCGAGGAGGATTATAGGCGTGTGTGGCCAGGCCGGGCCACTGTGTGGCCACCACCATGGCCACACAGGTACCCTAGGTACTCACATTATAGGAGGGTCGGGCATGGTTACTCCTGGGTTACTCCACGGTGCTGAGGCTAGGCCTACACACAAGCCTCCACACACAACACTCCTGCCATTTGCAAGTGTTCAAAACAAACTGGCAGCCACCGCCATCTACCAGCACTACACTCAACCTCACTACTTACTAACTTAATAAGTAAGCAAAGTAAGGGACTTAAAAATTAACATGTCAGTTATTAAGTAAAGTAAATAAGATAGTAAGTAAAGTAAATAAGATAGTAAGTAAAGTAAATAAGATAGTAAGTAAAGTAAATAAGTTAGTAAGTAAAATAAATAAGATAGTAAGTAAAGTAAATAAGTATAGTAAGTAAAGATAAATAAGAAATAGTAAAGTAAAGTAAATAAGATAGTAAGTAAAGTAAATAAGATTAAGAAAAAGTAGTAAGTAAATAAGTTAGTAAGTAAAGTAAATAAGATAGTAAGTAAAGAAATAAGTTAGTAAGTAAGTAAAAGATAGTAAGAAGTAATAGAAGTAAGTAAATAGAATAAATAAGATAGTAAGTAAGTAAATAAGATAGTAAGTAAAGTAAATAAGATAGTAAGTAAAGTAAATAAGTTAGTAAGTAAAAGTAAATAAGATAGTAAGTAAAGTAAATAAGATAGTAAGTAAAGTAAATAAGATAGTAAGTAAAGTAAATAAGATAGTAAGTAAAGTAAATAAGATAGTAAGTAAAGTAAATAAGATAGTAAGTAAAGTAAATAAGATAGTAAGTAAAGTAAATAAGATAGTAAGTAAAGTAAATAAGAAAAGTAAGTAAAGTAAATAAGATAGTAGAATTGGAATTCAAAAAGTTACACAGTAAATATTAAGATAACCTTGTCTGAAAATCAATTTAAGACTCAACTCAAAAACCACCTACTCACCCAAAACTAAATGATCATACTATAAACTACTCTGAAAAATGCTCATTATTACTTTCCTATACGATAATCTCAATTTTTAATAATATGTTACTATTATGTTACCCCCTACTCAATCAAAACTAAATACTCATATTATAAGTTAATGTCAAAAATGCTCAATGTTATTTTCCTTAAGATAATCTCAATTCCATATTACCATTCGAGAATCTAAACACCTGTAACAATCTAATATCATCATTTAATAATTTTAACAGTAAAATTTCATCATATTGTAATTTGAAAACAATTTTTAACTAGAATAAACTCAATAAATTTCTCTAATATTAAGTACATAGTCTTAAAGTTACTAGATTAAGCTGCCCCTAATGCCATGGCATGTCAGTGGCTCTCCTTGCACTCAATTTACATTGTAACTACCAATACCATGTCATCTGCAATGAAATAAAATTTACTTTACTTTACTTTACTAAATTAAGGAACCTAGTAAGCAAGCAAGTTAGTTAAGTATGTAAGTAAGCAAAGTAATAACTAAGCAAGTAAGATTATTTAGGTACAGGTACACGTAAGTACACTTATCAAACCAGGTGACATGTGTAAATTACCTTGGATAACCCAAAAAAGTCAGAGTGACTTATTTCCATTGGGGTCCTTTTAGTACCTTAATATCATACATTGTAGGATATATATGTTATTATATTATAAAGGATATATGTATACTAGGAATAAGGTCAAAATATTTATTTATATTTACATGTGTTAGCTAAAAAAATAAAAAAAACATTCTCCTCCCTTTCTGACCTCATCAATGTCAGCAGTGTTACCCTGAGTGCAGAGTCCCTGAAAAATCCCAGCCCCCTAAATTGCCATCATTTGTTGCATATAACCTCAAATCTAATGACTCTTGTGTTCTATATATTAAAAAATCACTTCCGCATCAACTTCTCACACATAAGAAAACAGACAATATGAAAATGATATAGCATCAAAAGTCAAGTCTGACCCGAAGCTGTTGTATAGCCACATCAGGAGGAAAACAACAGTCAAGGACCAGGTAATCAGGCTGAGGAAGGAAGGTGGGGAGTTCACAAGAAACGACCAAGTGGTATGTGAGGAGCTCAACATGAGATTTAAAGAAGTATTTACAGAGAAGACAGGAAGGACTCCATGAATTCAGAATAGGGAGGTATACCAACAAGTGCTGGATGAAATACACACAACCGAGGAGGAGGAGGTGAAGAAGCTGCTATGTGGGACCGGACAACATTTCTCCGTGGGTCCTTAGAGAGGGAGCAGAGAAGCTGTGTGCCACTAACAAAAATCTTCAACACATCCATTGAAACTGGGCAACTACCTGAGGCGTGGAAGATGGCAAATGTAGTCTCAATTTTTAAGAAAGGAGACAGACACGAGGCATTAAACTACAGACCTATGTCACTGACGTGTATAGTATGCAAAGTCATGGAGATCATCAGGAGGAGAGTGGTGGAGCACCTAGAAAGACACAAGCTTATAAACGACAACCAGCACGGTTTCAGGGAAGGAAAATCCTGTGTCACAAACCTACTGGAGTTTTATGACAAGGTAACAGAAGTAAGACACGAGAGAGAGGGGTGAATAGACTGCATTTTCTTGGACTACAAGAAGGCGTTCGACACAGTTCCTCACAAGAGGTTAATGCAAAATCTAGAGGATCAGGCACACGTAACAGGAAAGGCACTGCAATGGATCAGAGAATATCTGACAGGGAGGCAACAACGAGTCATGGTACGTGACTAGGTGTCAGAGTGGGCACCTGTGACGAGTGGGGTTACACAAGGGTCAGTCCTAGGACCTGTACTGTTTTTGGTATATGTGAATGACATAACGGAAGGGATAGACTCAGAAGTGTCTCTGTTTGCAGATGATGTGAAGTTAATGAGAAGAATTAAATCAGTCGAGGATCAGGCAGGACTACAAAGAGACATGGACAGGCTACAAGCCTGGTCCAGTAACTGGCTCCTTGAATTTAACCCTGCCAAATGTAAAGTCATGAAGATCGGGGAAGGGCAAAGAAACCGCAGACAGAGTATAGTCTAGGTGGCCAAAGACTGCAAACCTCACTCAAGGAAAAAGATCTTGGGGTGAGTATAATACCGAGCACATCTCCTCAGGCACACATCAATCAGATAACTGCTGCAGCATACGGGCGGCTGGCAAACCTAAGAATAGCGTTCCAATACCTCACTAAGGAATCATTCAAGACTCTGTACACCATATACGTCAGGCCCATACTGGAGTATGCAGCACCAGTTTGGAACCCACACCTGGTCAAGCACGTGAAGAAATTAGAGAAAGTGCAAAGGTTTGCAACAAGACTAGTCCCAGAGCTAAGGGGATTGTCCTACGAAGAAAGGTTAAGGGAAATCGGCCTGACGACACTAGAGGACAGGAGGGTTAGGGGAGACATGATAACGACATATAAAATACTGCGAGGAATAGATAAGGTGGACAGAGACAAGATGTTCCAGAGAGGGGACACAGAAACAAGGGGTCACAATTGGAAGTTGAAGACTCTTATGAGTCAAAGGGA